>VDFB02174647.1:0-28643 GCA_007258455.2 Sequoia sempervirens
TTTTATATATATATATATATATATATATATATATATATATATATATATATGGTGTATATTTTGATAATTAAATTTCATTTTATTTAAACATATAATTATAGTGATTTTATTTAATATTATTTTATTATATTTTAAAATGTAATTTTAGTATTTTATTTAAAATGTTAAATAATGTTTATATATATATAGGGCATTATTTTATCATTTGTTATGTTGAACAAATAATTTAAACAGAAAATTAGCCTTATTCCGTATTGTATATGGACTATATTGAGACAGTTGTATTTCATTATATTTGAAAATTAGAATTTTATATTTTTTTGTAATGATCAACAATTTGGTGAAATTAATTTAATTGATTAATTGGGAATGAATTACATTAAATTTGGTGCTATCTTGCGAAATTAATTTGAGTTTTCATTTCCATTATGGTTATCGTTTAGTGTTGTCCATGTGGGAACTCTGTTGTCTTACAAACCCTTGTTCTAGAGGCATGCTTTCTATCCTTGGTTGTTTGTTCTTGTTCTATTGTGCTCGAAATGTTTCCTGATTTTTGTACTACTATGTTTAGGAAGGGCTGTACGAAATTGTTAAGATTTTAGCTTGAGTTATCGCGAGATGGGCAATGTCTCGCATGTTCTTGTTTTGAGTATTATGCTTTATATGTTATAGTACAACCCTTGCCTAGTTTTTGGTTTATGTTAGGGGTCTTAGGAAGAGTGGCTCTTCGTGGGCGTCGGTGCCTCGAAAGGAGGAAGAGCTCAGGATAACCCACGTAAGAGTAGTTAAACAAGTGATAACCTAAAAATAGAATTTAGGGGGATGGGTAGTAAAACACACAAGATAATAAACATTGGATACCTCGTCTATGCATTAGGGCTATCATATAGACTAATGATAGACTAAGAAGGCCATGGTCGGCAAGGTCGTAATCTCATCTTCATGAGAGATTATCGGCTCCGCATGAGCTACCCTATGATGTCGGTGCCTCAAGTAGGAGGAAGGGCCATGAGATCCATAGATGGGTGTCGGCGCCTTAGTTGGAGGAAGGGCCAGGAGATCCCATGAGAGCTATGCGATGACACTCTCCACTAGACACCCTTGTGCATTGTTTTGGTTGCCTCTGGAAATTGTATTCTATATGTTGTTTCAAATTCTTTTGAAGATGATTTATGAGTGTTCTTTGGTGACTTGTTGAATTGTTATTGCTTTGGTTAATTGTGATGAGTTTCATAGCTTTATCTTATTATGATGATTCGTGAACGTTGTTGATCATGTCATTGTAAACTTTGAGTTTGTATTTGAGTTTGTACTATGTTGTTTATGGAGTCGGTTTGAAAATCATGGTCGTGATCTCTTCCTTGTCACCTCTGAGCATGGGGGGTGAGTTATTTATAATTCACATGGTTGGGTGGAATGTGCTCCGCACTCGTTGGGTTCCCCATCAACATCCTATCTTCTCAACATTTCTGCAGTTGGAGTTGTACCAGTGTTAACTTTGTAGTTTCTGATGTTACTGTACTTTGTATCATCCCACATGTTTGGGAATTGTATTGTAATTCATTTATCAAATCATGTAATGTATTGTATAAATGATGATGTAATAGTTAGGAACTTTTGTAACATTATTGTGAGAGATTTTGTATAATTGTAATATGTGATGTAGTGATACATTCACTCTTGGTTCATGGACATACTCTTATTTATGGTTATTGTAATATTATTTGATAAGTTGTTTAATATTATCTTTTACTTTCATTATTAGTTGTTTTGCGAAGTAACCTCGCGTGCCCCAGAGGATTTACTTGGTAGATATTAATGTGCAATGTAAATGTATTTTATGTTTAATGCATGTTTACTTTGTATTATTTTTAAAAAATTGGTTGCAATGTTTGTTCTCTACGGGGTTTTGCGACGAGCGTTACAATGGAACCCGCTCAGCAATGGCGTTAACCACCACTGCTCCAACATTCTGCTTACAAGGAGACTTAGATTTGTGAGTGTCTAGAGAAGGACCATCCCTGTTTCTATCACACACCATGCTTGTAGACTCCAACAAAATGAAGATAATATTGAGAACTTTGTAGGAAATTAGAAGAGGCCTCGAGGACAAAGGCAAGGAAATACCCACAATCCATGTGAAAATGTCAAGGTGGAAAAGAATAATTATTAACCTTGAAGGCCTTCCCATAAGGAGGATACTCAAACAATCAAAATACCAAAGCTACAATCCAAATCAAGATCAAGCGATAGGATAATGTTAAAATTGAGCGAGGGAACATGTGAACCGATACATAATAAAATACGATGCCACTGCCAGCACTTTTGATATGGTAATGCAAGACAATTGGGGGCTTCAATGGGAAGGGGACATCCATATCCCAAAACCTATAGCCACTAACACCAATGTTAGCAAAGACATCTACAAGACCATTACCCTCCCTGAAGAAGATATGAGAGATATAAAATTCATCAAATGAATTCAAAATTTCAATAGCATCTAATATAAGGGATTCAACACTCCAAGAGGGAGGAGTAGACAACTTCAAGTTGTTAATTACATTTAAAGAATCTCCCTCCAACCACACCTTTCTAAAACCTTTAGATTTAGCAATCTTCAACCCATGGTAGGAAGCTAAAGCTTCTGCGAAGTTATGCTAAAGGTTGTTATTTCTACGATTCCAATTTATTTACTATCATGTCTAGCTTTTCCCAGGGGGCATATCAAATTTTAAATCAAAATATGAGAAACTTCTTTTGGAAAGGAAATTCAGGCAAGAAAAAGTTTGCACTAACTGCATGGGACATGATCTGTAAAGCAAAGGAGGCTGGGGGAACATGCTTAAGAGATCTCTTGAGGCAAAACAAAGCATTAGGGGCTAAACTAATTTGGAAGATGTACACAGAGAGTAAGTCAAAATGGGCTTGGATTCTTCAAAATAAATACTTGGGAAACGATATTGAGAGCAACATATTCACAATCACCTCTCTCCCTAAAGGTTCAAGAATTTGGAACTTTCATGTCTGAGTTCAAGTCATTAATGGGTGAAATCACAATATTATGTTTCACTTTTTGGCCAAGATGGGCATTTATATCAACATTTTTAATTGAATCTTCACCTTCTAAGACCTATAACAACTAAATCATTAAGAATTTAAAGATGATGCTAACTAGTGATTTGTGGCAATTTGCTGGTAGATTCTAAATATATATATTTTTAAATTTTCTGACATAAACCATGAATATTTCAACATATCCTTTAATAACTAGTTTTAAATAGTAAACAACATTTTCAAAAAGTAACATTTATGTTGTCAAATTTTTAAAATATAGATTCTTAACATCAATATCTAGGGCAAGGATATTTTTCATTATTTTTTGTCACATATATTTTTTAATTAATTTTCGAAGTCACTGTAACTATAATTTGGACATAGGTGTATGTTGTCAAACAAAACTTGTTGTGTAATATAAAAATTCAATTTTATTTTTTTTGGTGAACAAGGACATCAATACCTAGGCCATTTAGGTATTTTTTGAATTTTTTTAATAATGGTTTACTATTTTTCTACCTTTGTAGAACGAAGAACTTGTTATTTGGGGAAAAAACTATATTTAGTAAAAATTGAAAATTAAATACATGATAAAATGAAAACATATAAAAAATATACTTGTTGGAAAGATCATTTAGAGGGCTACAATCTTGCAAAATATATTTTCTAAATGACTTTATTTGATCCCTCAAAAGGTAAATAAAAAGTTTTTTATGCTAGCATTTTGATAGGTGCAAAGAAGACTCCATTGTGGGTATGATTTAATACTAGAGGGGTTCTATCTAAGGGGGTTTGATCTAAGGGGGTCTTATATAACCCTCTTCAATTAAACCCTTTAGATGGAACCTCTCAAGGCTTAAATCATTAGTCTTTTAAAAATATGTGATTTTAGACAAAAATTAGGATGTCCCAAAAGTGAGACACACTATTGTGGCAGCACCCTAATAACAAAGTTCTTATCCTAGGACACCCATGATGGTAGCACTGCTCATTTTTGGGAGGATTCGTGGGGGGTAATCTCATTATTGATAATTTGGCAGATTTTCAACATACAAAAGGTTTACATGGGGAAGGAATGTGAGATATTACTTGGAGTTCAACTTTGTTGATGGTATTTGTAGGTGGAAATGGAAGGGCTTTAGCAGGCCCAATCTTCCAACTATTGAAACTACACTACTACAATTGATTCTTAAAGATAGAACCATAATCATCTAGGAGGGAAAGGACAAGTTGGTATGGACCACATCTAGCTCTGGGAAGTACAACACTAAGGATGGCTCTTCAATGTTGGGGAAACATGATGGGATGACCTAGCTCCCATGGGAATTACGTTGGGAAAACCAATGCCTTTAGAAAGTTGGGGCCTTGCCTGGACTACAATCTAGGGACTCAGATTTTGATTATAGATAGGTTTACCATAATGGGCTATCATGGCCCATCAAGGTGTGTAATGTACAAATCAAATGAGAAGAATGCAAATCATTCATTTTTTAGTTATCCCTTTGCTTAAATATGTTGGAGGTGGCTATGTGTGAAATTGGGTTGGGTAAGCACCCTCCTGAATGACTTTATATCCCTTTTCAAATCATGACCCTTGCTAAAAAGAAAGTGATGTATTTGTGCATATGGATGATAAGCCCATCCATTTTGATATGGGAGATTTGGAAAGAATGGGATAAGAGAGTATTCCAAGGTAAGGAAATGAACATACCATCTTTTCAAAATAAGGTGGAGTGCAGCCATAGTTGAGATTGTGAATAGAGGGGTTTTAAGGCTAAATATCCAAAAAGTGGAATTCACAGATTGGGATGTGAAACTAAGACTTGGATGGTTTGGTATCAATATTCTAATATTTGGATAGAGGGACAAAAAGTACTCCATGGCAAGGTGGTTTGAAGGCCCCTTGCATAGTCATGGTTTAAACTGAACTTTAATAGGGCTTCAAGAGGAAATCTTGGAAGGTTGGGTGTGGGTTGCATAATTTGTAATTATGAAGGAGACATTGTGGGTAAACTCTCAACCCCTCTTCTAGATGGGATGAATAATCATGCAAAGCTACAAGTCATGATTCAGGGGATTTATTTTTGTCAAGAATTAAGGTTGAAAAGTAAAGAAGTGGAAAGTGACTTGTGGGTGATCCCACAAAGCTGGTTTACAATTTCTGAGAGATTCTAATTTTTGCTGAAATCACATATTTTTAGAAAATATAATGATTTAAGCCTTAAAAAGTTCCATTTAAAGCATTCCAATTGAAGAGGGTTTGATCAAACTACCTTAGATCAAATTCCCTTGGATAGAACCCCGCTAGTTTTAAACCATACCTATAACGGAGTCTCCTTTACACCTATCAAAATGCTGATAAAAAACCACTTTTGATTTACCTTTCGGGGGATCAAATGAATTTATTTAAAATTTATTTTTTGTAAGTATGTAGTCCTTATTATAAGCTTCCCAAAAAGTACAATTTTAAATAAATTTTATTTTATTATTATATTTATTTTTTATTTCTTGTGAATGTAGGTTTTTCATCGAAAATCAAGCTCTCTATTCTACACATGTGAAAAAAAAAAGATTATTATTTTTTTTTTGAAAAATATGAGTGTTCTAGATATTGAATTCCTTGATCCAACAAAAAAAATTGAATTTCGATACATACAAAAAAAGTTGTGCTATACAGTCTGCCTATTTCTGAATTGTAATTGGTTTGACTTTGAAACTTGATTAAGGAAAAAATATTCAATCAAACACTATGAAACCAATTGGAAGCACTATATATTGTAGTTACAAATCTAAATTAAAAGAAAATAGAATTTTATCCTTCATGGAAAAAAAATTATGTGTTATATGGTGAGCGTCACTCCTTAAAAATGGTGTTTACTGAAAAAAACTATTTTTCAAAGGAGATGGAAAAAGAAGTGCAATCTAATTCCAAATTTTTTGAAAAAAATATATTTAGAATCTATAGACAAAATGTCACAAATCACTAGTTTGCATCATCATCAAATTCTTCACAATTTAGCTGCTATAGGTGCCTGGAAGTGAAGATTTAGTTAGAAAAAAATTAGTTTAGTGTCCAGTTTGGCCAAAAATTGTAAACTAGTATTGTGGGATCACCCTTATCTTTGGTAACAAGTGCTATCAGGTTGGGAGAAATTTAAAATTAGAAATTGCAAGGACTAGTGGAGAGAGTTGTTGAGCTGATGGGGAGGTTTGAAAACTATGTGGTTAAACATACATATAGAGAAGCCAATTATAAAGTGGATAAATTAGCAAATCTTGGTGCAGACAAGGTTTCAAGAAACACTCCTACTCATCATTTCCTCTAGATTAATGTATAAACCAAAATTATAGGGAGGGTTGTGAGGAGCAGGTTGGCTTGGTGATCAAGGGATAAAATGGGTGTTGCCCAAAAAGATTAGCATAAGGTTGATGGCCTTGAGTCTTGGCCTATAGATGGTATGGCTACATGAGCTCCATTGGCAGTCAATCTCGATGTGTGTCGTAGTGGTTGGGTGGCACTCGAGTGCTTGGTTTTGTTTGGGTGCTAGCCAGATTTTAGCACCATTGATGTGACCCATATACACATGGCACCAGATCACTCTCCCTGGTACATTACTTTAGCATTGGTTGCGTTGAGCTGCGATCACTTGTCAAGTGGTAGTATTGTCAAGCTGGTACTAAACTCACACAAAGTTTTTGCCAGTGCAACCCATATATACATGTGGCACACTCTCCTTAGCACCTTACTTGAGCACCAATTTCATTGAGATGTGATGGCTTGACATGTGGCAATATTATCATCGACTTACGTGCTTTCCATTTAGAGGAAAAGTTGGCTTGACTCCTCTACTCTAGCTAATGTGATGTGCGATAATGATTACTTAACATCACTCAGCTCGATCACATCACAAACATGAAAGATCAATATAGTCATTTGATTGGCAGCGATACGACACATGCATCTCCAAATCAACAAATTCCTTGAGGATTGGCCACACATGGCGAGGTGGATGTGGTGTATTTAGGTGTTGAGCTAGCAAGTGCTACATTGATCGCAATAAAGCTCCTTAGAGTGAGCTCAGTACTACTCCTACCAAGGGGTGGCTTGCTAATTTAAAGCGGCAGGGTGATAACCTTTCCATACTTTTCATAATCGCCTTGAGTATCCGTTGAGAATGGATACTCATATTTGTCTCACAATCTTGCGCTGTCAGATGGCTTTTGTAGGTGCCATAGCAAATCAAAAGCTGAAAGTGATAATGAAGCATCCCAACAACATAAATTTGAAAGCAATAAAGATGATCCTTGGTGCTGATTTCTTGTTGGATGATGGGAGGTATAGAGTAAACACATATATCACATCACATTGCATGGCCTTCCTCTCAAACTTAGATGAGTTGAAGGAGATGGTGTAGGAGCTAGCTTTGGAATTGTTTAAGAAGCACAACCTTGATGGGATGGAGGAGATTCTGGGTGAGACAAGGTATGGGGTCAGAGTCCCAAGGCCGAGGGATGTTCAAAGAGTGCTCATGGAGGGCGTTGCAGTGGAATGGCTCCCATTCCTTGATAATTTCTACATGGAGACGTTGATGCAATATAGAGTTTCAATGCATATGGTTTGTTAGTTCATGAAGAAAGTGTTGTTGCGGGTTTTTATTTTCCTAGTGGGTTAATTTATTTTCCCTTAGTCCTAGGTTTTTCCTACACTTAATTAAGCTTGATTAGGATAATAAAGTGAGTTTATTAACTAGGAGATAAGTGATGTGGTGTCACCTTCCTTAAAGGGTGGAACCACTTTCCACTCTTGTTGGCATCCTCCACTTTTGGTGGTCTATAATTTCCACTTTTGGTGGGCATCTCCACTTTTGGTGGTTCATCTTTACTTTTTGTGGTTGATTCCTATTGGTTGGATTTACCACCTACCTCCTCTCCTAAGTTATATATAAACTCATTACCTAGCTTGTATTTGCATCCATTCATTCTCTTGCATTGTTGCATAATTTGGCATACATGCACCTTGATGCATGCAGTCATTATTCATGCATCTTTACTTTGTATCTTTTCAGCTTGAAAGCTCTTAATGCAATTTTGTCACATCGACATCGCATAATCTCTCAGAGTCCTAGTTTGCATTCTTATGCTTTTCCAGTTTATGTAACTTTGATTTTCTCTTAAAAAGTTCCTTGGGTTATTCAATCTATTTTAGATTTCTAACATGGTGTTATAGCTTTTGTTTTGAGAAATCTAAGTTCATGAATTCCTGATTAAGAGAGTGAGTTTCTTGTAAAGATTTTGTAAATTCCTGTATGCTCTTCTCTTGCATTTTAAACGACCCAGAGAAACAGAAAGGATTTGCAATGATCTAATAACCTCTTCATATCACATATATGTTTTGTGAGATCTGGGTGATTGCAATATTTCTGGTTATACTGACAACATTTTTGAATGTTCCAATGTGTCTAGAAGGCTCGAGAAAGTCAAATTTGGGTTTTGTTTCATCCAAATTGGAGATCATTTGACAAAGTTGCAAACAAGGGTTTAAAGCTCAAATTTGTGAACTTATTACTAGAGCATTTTCGGGACAAACAAACCTTTCCATTGTGTTTAGAAGGCCCAAAAACCCCTATTCTCCTATAAAATTTGTCTATTTTAGATAAATTTGATTTTTGGTAAAAAAATTTTTTGTTAGGGGGTCGTTATTGCAGGCAAAATTCAGTCTATTTTTTAATAAATTAATAATTTTTTGCCACGGTGTCTATATTCCGCAAACAAGATATCATTGAAAAGATGGAGATGAGCACTTTCCATATACAAAGGTTTTGAAAAGAAAATTTTCTATTTTCTGTCAGATATTGCATGTTGAAGCTATTGTTGCAATTTTTCTTCAACAGGTCATAACTTTCGCTTTAGAGCTCCATTTTTTGGAAACAAATAGGAGTTAGAAAGGTGTTGAAGGGAGATACACAGCTACAAAGCTATTTTTTCTAGATTTTATCTCAGACTCATTATGTATCAAAATTTATAATTTTGGTCATTGTGGGCCTATTGAGCATTGTATCTTGGAAAAGGCTTTGTAAATGCACTAATCATAAAGTGCCAACATTGTAATATCTTGGGGGTTGATTTATGAGACTAGTGGAAAGGGGGTGTCTCTTGATGTCTCTTTTTGCATTCACTTAAAGTTTCTTTTTTGTATCAATCTTGGGGGGATTATACAAGAAATTTGTAATCACGAACTAAGATAAAGTTTATTTATGGGAGGGTTAAACACATCTCTTAAAAATTATTTCCATCCTTCTGTTGTCAAGTTAACTTCAAAGAACTATTTGTTTTGAAAACAAGGGATAAAGAATCATTTCCTTGAGTAGGATCTGCTGACCTATCTCCTTGGATTCATTCCTGAGCCAAGTGACTATAATCAGAAGAATATGTATGGTTTAACAATAATGGCATGGTCTATGGACTAATATGTCTTATTATTTCTAGGGATATTCTATATACATCATGTAGAGGACACTGAATTTCATTTCACTACTTGGAACATCATTCAACAATTGTATGAAGACATTAGATCTTTGTCTAAAAGTGATGTTTCCTTGGAGAACCAGGCTATTGTGGATGATATTGAGACTTGTGTTTCCCCATCTTGTGTGGATGATCAATTCATTGATACCCCATCACCATCTACTATTGCTACTTCAGATTCTGGTGTTGCTTCTTCAAAAGTTTCCATTGATTCTTTGTAGTAGGACATACATTGTCTTTCAAATTCAACTTGGGACGATCTCTTGACAGGTATTTCAAACTTGTTTATGGAGACACATATTGCAGATTTGGGAGACACTATTGATGATATTCATCTTCTCTTTGATGAAGTTGATTCTTCTTCAGTTGTTATGAGGGAGCACTTTGACCTTGTTGTTCATTCTCTACATGACCATTGCTTACAGTTTGACATGAGTGTGGATGTAGACACATAAAAATATCCTTTAAGCCTTCGAGTGTCATTTTTCTTCATCCTCGCCCTTCGATAATAATTTTAGTTATTCAATTATGTTTGATTATATTCCTCTATTAATTAAATAATTTTTAATAATTATTTAATTAATTCACTTTCTAATATTTATTCTATCCTGACCGATTAAATAAACTAATCGTGTCACTAATTTCTTCCTCTTCTTCAATAGTTAAATAAATTATTATTTATTTAATTATTTTGTCATCTTTCATCTATAGTTAAATAATTACCATTAATTATTTATCTATTCATGGTCCTTTAATTCTTCCATAGTTAAATAATTATTAAAATCATTTAACTATCCCATGCCACCTCTCCTAATTAAATAGTTAATCTAAATTAATTATTTAAGGTCTAATTTCTATCTCTCCATTTAATTAAATTAATAAATTTAATTAAATGCTCCTCTTTTCATTTTTTCAAATAAATAATTTGATAAATTATTTATTTTCCACTTGTCCATTTCTTCTATTTTCAAATAAATAATTTGAATGAATTATTTATTTTCCACTTGTCCATTTCCAACATTTTTAATAAATAATTTAAAATAAATTATTTATGCACCACTTGGTCAAAGATACCACCGCATAATCCCCCTCATAACATTCGCTTTCTTGTCATAGCTTGCATGCATGTCCTTGCATGCCTATCTTAGCCTGCATGTTGCATGGCCTGCATGTCTTTGCATGTCTTCCATCATGATTCCTCCAAGAATAGCATATTCTTGGTGCATCAATTACGGACCATTGATCTTGGCATCTTTTACGAGACTTAATCTCAACCATCCATTTAGTAACATCCCTCTCATGCATTACCATCCATTGATCTTGAAATCTTTCTAGAAGATTAATCTCACCATCCATTCAATGGTTGTCTATAAAAGCAACCTTTCTTCTCCATTTTCAGCTTAACAGCTATTCTTCTCCAACTTTCTACTTATCATTTGCAGGTATTTGCACAAGTCACACTACAAATCTGAGGGCATATTTGCAAAGGGAGAAATAGGAGAGCAAGAGAAGGAATCAACTACAATATGGGGAGTACTTTATTTTATTTTCTTTCATTTTGAAATCTCCATTTGTTTGTATTCTCTTGTTTGGATGAGGTTAATAGTTTAGAGGTGTTGGCTGTCACTTTATCTATCCTATTTGATTTTCAAACCCCATCTTACAGTGGATACTTTGGATCATCATTTGGATAAGACATCTTTAGAGGAGATACAAGTTGAGTATTTGACTTGTGTTCTACATCAGTCTCTAGGAGATTATGAGTTTTCATTTTCAGTAGTGTGGCCTAGAACGCCTGATTTGATCATGGGAGCCTTCAACATCGACATGAAGACACTTGAGCCGACTTCAAAGACTTCATACATCTGGCACTTTCTTCCTACATATTACTTTCAGGAGTGTGGAGATAGCTCACATACACCTTTGGTAAATTATTTCTTCCTAATGGGAGGAATGTTGTTTGACGATCGTGGACAATCTTCTACATCCAATTTCGAGCATCTACCATTGGATCTCTTTGGGGGGCTTCTTTTTCCTTCTACTTCATTTCTCTCTCTATTATGGGGGGTGTACTTTTTTGTTTGATGGGGCTTCTTCTTCTTTGGGGGAGAATTTTATATGTACATGGGTACCTAACATGGCTTCATTTTTTGGGACCCATCATCTTTTACATCCTCCTAAGTTGTGCTTAAGGGGGGGCGTTGGTGTAGGTTTTTATTTTCCTAGCGAGTTAATTTATTTTCCCTTAGTTGAGACTAGGTTTTTCCTACACTTAATTAAGATAGTTTAGGATAATAAAGTGAGTTTATTAACTAAGATATAAGTGATGTGGTGTCACCTTCCTTAAGGGGTGGAACCACTTTCTACTCTTGGTGGCATCCTCCACTTTTGGTGGTCCATACTTTCCACTTTTGGTGGGCATCTCCACTTTTGATGGTCCATCTCCACTTTTTGTGTTTGATTCCTATTGGTTGGATTTACCACCTACCTCCTCTCCTAAGTTCTATATAAACTTACTACCAAGTTTTTATTTGCATCCATTCATATCATTCTCTTGCATTGTTGCATACTTTGGCATACATGCACCTTGATGCATGCAATCGTTATTCATGCATCTTTTCTTTGTATCTTTTAAGCTTGAAATCTCTTAATGCAATTTTATCACATTGACATTGCATAATCTTTCAGAGTCCTAGTTTGCATTCTTATGTTTTTCCAATTTATGTAAATTTTATTTTCTCTTAAAAAGTTCCTTGGGTTATTCAATCTATTTCAGATTTCTAACAGAAAGTGAACAATTTGGAGCCCATGGATGACTTCAAATGGATAGTGGAGCTTGATGCCACCCCTAGGGTGGCATTATTAGATATGGAATAACATATGTAATGTTCTGTGATACATGTAAGCATATATGATGGTCTACTAATGAACATAGTTGTTATGTATATCTGCCCTTGAGGGATTGAACTGTGACAACTTTTTTGTTAATACATAAGGAAACCTTGACTCCTCTTACACAAAAAAAATTATGTTGGAATTTTATATTTATATTTTTTAATTATACTCTAGATATTTTATATTAAATATATTGAACAATTCCCTCGTTTATGGGGCCTCTCAAGTTCATTTGTCAAGTGTTGTATGAAAGAACATTAAATGGACACCTCTAGACAAGGGATGTATCAAAATCAACTTCAACTAGGTGGCTAAGGGGAATCTAGGAGTGGTCAGATGCAGATGCATAATAAGGAGTTCCACAAAGGTAAAGTTCTTCTAATCACAATGACAAGCCTCAAGAAATCAATGAATAACGATGCTGAACTTCAAGTTGTGTTGTTGGGTGTGTGAAAGGGAGCCATTTAAAAATCATAGAGTGCATTTGGAAGGAGACTCACAATTATTCATAACTGCAATTCAAATGGGTAGAACACTGAATTGGAAACTTAATAAGTTGGTGTACCAAATAAGAGAGGAATTGAAGATGTTTGAAGACTACACTATGTCACATGTTTTTAGAGAAGGAAATGAGGTGGCAGATAATGTTGTGAAGGAGGTAGACAAAATGAATGCAAAGGGGAGATTGATTCATTAAAAGCTTGGCACAAATTATGCAAGAAGATGGAAAATTAAAGGATTCACACAGATAGTCGGATTGAACCACAAGGATATAGATGAATGCTGGCAAAGTAAGCGACATGAGGGGAAGGACAAAGATAGGTGATCTCATAATGACTACTAGCTTTTAGAAACCACCAACAAATAGGATATTTGTGAAAAAAAGATGGATACAATGATTTGCATGGTGGTGAGAAAGTGACAAATGACCTTTTATGATGAAATTTTTGAGAGAAGGATGATGGAGGTGTTTAAAGCTAGAGTTGGAATTGTCATCAACGCTCTATGAATGGTGTTGGGGGATGATTGCATGGAAGGGAATGGGAAATATTGTGTCAACACAGACATTGCCTCAATGTTTTTGGTAATGTTGCTAGATGTAAAGGTGGAGGAAGGGACAATGAAAAAATGGTGTCTTAGCTGGTTTGATATCGTTGGTGTGGTAGAATGATAAGCTTCTTACAACATGCAATTCTGGGAAGGGGGTTCATGCCAGATGGGAGAGTGTGACCACAAATTAGGATAAAGCAGAGCACCCTGCTCATTTCATTTGTGAGACATTGTCGGGAGGAGAAACCAGGCAAGGCTAGGGATCAAATTACTTAGAGGCTATGTGAAAGGGGTCATGAAAGGAGACAAAAAATTAGACCTTCGCTTTGGTCGATAATAAAGAGAAAGAAGATGTAGAGGTCGAAGATGGAGAATAGATAATGGCTCTTTATAAAATAGTAGTATATACAAAATAGTAATACAATATCTAGTGAGGTGTAGGGTAGTAGGTTGCCATCTTTATTATGAGACAAATCGAAAGGGGAAGTTTGAGCCATTTTGAGAATCTATGACTCATTTTGTCTATAAGGAGGTAAATTACATAAATTCATGCCCAAAAATAGGAGCTAAGCCAATCTTTTTTTGAAGCAATAGATGGGTATGATCCCCAAGTGTCACATTTACTAATTATATATATATGGAATAGTTTTGTTAAATTTTATATTTATTGTACTTTATATTTTTTATTGAAGTATATATTTTAGATTTTAGATTTAATATTCAACATTGAGCTTTATGTTTTATATTATATATTATATTTTGCATTTATGTTTTACATAAAAAAAAAAACAAATTATGTCTTTTTTATTATAGATTTTAATTTTTATGTCCATTTTCTTTAAAATATCTTATAATTATAAAAAAAAATTATTATTTTTTTATTTGACATTAAATCTTAAATTTTACATTTTACATTATATATTATAATTTATATTTTTATATTCTACATTAAAATTATGTTTAATATTTTATATTTAACTCTACCTTTTAAAATTAAATTGAATATTTATATTTTCATTAAATTATATATTTTAAATTATATTTTATATTTCATATTTTAAATGAATAAAAAATATTAATTCATGTATAAAATATAAATTTAAAAAATATTTAACAACAATCTTACTAACAAAATTAAAACAATCTTCAATACATTAAAAAAATTATTTACTAACCAAACTATCTAAAAATAATGTTTAAATATAATCCTAGAGTATTTGACATTAAATCTTAAATTTTACATTTTACATTATATATTATAATTTATATTTTTATATTTTACATTTAACATTATGTTTAATATTTTATATTTAACTCTACCTTTTAAATTAAATTGAATATTTCTATTTTCATTAAATTATATATTTTAAATTATATTTTATATTTCATATTTTAAATGAATTAAAAATATTAATTCATATATAATATAAATTTTAAAAATATTTAACAACAATCTTACTAAAAAAAAATTAATACAATCTTCAATACATTAAAAAAATTATTTACTAACTAAATTATCTAAAAATAATGTTTAAATATAATACTAGAGTTAATAAACTGCCATGGAAGGGTGCATCCTCGGGGCTGGATAGCCGTTGCCCCGAGATTGACCCAACTCATGATCGCCCTCTAATCTGCTTTTTTGCTGGTCTCATTTACCAAGATTTTAGATGTAAGAATCAGAGATAAGATCCACCATGATAGTTGCCAATTTTAATTTGCTTTGTTTCTAAATAATTCTTCATGTTTCTAAATAATTTGCTTTGATTTTTGTTTTATCAAATTCCTATCTAAAGGGCATGCAAGCTTAATGGCTTTCACAGTTATAAAGCTTATTGAATGTAGGTTTCTTTTGGAGGTCTTTTTTGAGTATGTTGAAAGTACCAATTTAAGAAATTTTAGGTTCAGAAATTACAGCAAGTTAATTGAAATTATTTCTGAGCAAAGAATTGAGCTCTCGGGAACAAAATATTTCAGCATCGAAGGTAAGGATTTGAAACTCTAATCATTCATCAGAGGTTTGAGATCATGTTTGCATGCACAAAAAAGTTTTATTGAAGGATGGGATGAAACAAACAATTCAGTTCTGCTAGAGTCATGTTTCTTTGGTATCTAAAATAGTATATTAGTGTGACTGAAAGATCTTTGTATCCATCTATTATATATAGCTGTTTTGATTTTTATATATTGGTTTTGATATTTAGGACTCTGCAAGAATGGGCAAGGTAAAAATTCCAATAAAAAGAATTGAGAACCCAAATTCCAGGCAGGTATGCTTTTCCAAAAGGAGGATGGGTGTGTTTAAAAAGGCCAGTGAACTATCCATATTGTGTGGGGCAGAGATTGCAATCATAGTCTATTCCCCAGCAGGGAAGGCCTTCACATTTGGGAGTCCTGACATTGATTTTGTGATTGACAAATGTCAGAACATTCCAGTTCAAGTAAATGATAAGAAAGTTCAAAAATCTTGGAGGGCAGAACAACAATACAACTTCATACTGAGGGAGCTAGATGCAGAAAAGAAACGCAAAGAGAAGCTCAAAAGACAAGAAATAAATAAACAGTTGGATTCATGGTGGAAAAGAGATATTGAAAATTTAGAACCGCGCCAACTGAGAGAGTTTAGTGACTCACTGAATGAATTCAAGGAAAGGATCAATCAGGTTTTACAAGAGAAGGAACCAATGGAATTTAGTAACAAGGCCCCTGATGAAAAAGAGGGTGAACAAATCTCTCAGGGACAATCTTATCAACCAGCTATGTGGAATGAGCAAGTAGATTTCAATGCTCAGTCTATAATGGGTTCTTCTTCCAATAATGCATCTGTGCAAGATGGCAACGATTGGCCTTTCATGATGTATGGAAATACATCTTTCCCTAACGAAGGCATGCCATCCCATTTGCTTATGCCACATGAGGGCTGTCTTCCTATGTCTTTTGGGATGTCTGAGTTGCAAAAGGTGGTCATGCCTGCAGACAACCGACACATACTGTCTGATGACTGATTTTGGGTGGCTGTAATATCTTCTGCAACGAAGGAGATTTCTAGATCTGTATGTACTCAATTGAAAATTATTATTTTTTTAAGACTTTAATGGGTTATTGTTGAATATTTATGAGTATCATATGTAATCAAATTCCTTTGTATTTATGGTGGTCAAGTGCAATTAATGATATCAAGTTTTCACAATTCATATTGTAGTACTGTATATTTTCTGGATTCAATTGTGTAGAAAATTAAGTGCAGTGTGAAATCATCAATTTAGAAAGAGAATAAAAGAAGTATTGTCCATTGCTTATGCATTGAATCTTTTGTATCCTACTTTGACATTACAAATATATGTGCATTAACAATAAGAGACAATAAGAGCTGGATAGCAGCTAAAGTCTGCCTAAGTAGCCCGAGTACTGTATTGCTAGTTAGCAACCATCCTGATTTATAATTAAAAAAATGTTAATTTTTATGATTGTAGAGGTGTAAAACATGCCTAATTAAGGCATTGAGGTTTAAATTACTGATTACAGTCTACAACGTGGGTTTAGGCATAGCAAGATCTTGGTTTGCTCTGCTCAAGCTAGTGTTCCTTGAGTCCTGTCTGCCAAGTGCTATAATCCACCTGGTCCTTCACTCTGCATTTACAGGATATATTATACTCTACAAAATATTAGGACACCTAAGTATGTGCACCTCAGCGACCTTTAAGAAATTCAGAGATGCATATGCAATGACTGAAAATTCTAAACCAACCAATCTAGTAAGCCTTGGTGGAATTTGCAGGTGTATTGAATCCCAATATCAGAGGAAGAGCAAGGAATCAAGTAATTCATTTCACTAGATTTAAGGACTGATTGAATAAATGAACAGAAGGAAGCATTTAATTTATTGGGCTGGGTTCTTATGGAAGTGCTTCAGGTGTTATTTTTATGGAGGAGGAAGTCTCATTAGTTAAAAAAATGTTACAAAATTAATTAGAATTTTATTTTGATAAATAGGAACTCATGTTGGGTGTATTTGGAGTGGGGTTAGAAATTTCCTTTACCAATGTAAAAATTCTGCCACTTGTCAATCATCTAGAGTTTTTTACTTCCTGTCAATTAAATCTTTTATCATTTTATATTAATAGACTCAGTTGAATTGAGTATGCAAAATAATAAATTCATGAGACCACTAAATTTCATAAATTTTGAAGCTTAGATTTTTAAACTTAAATTGTACTACAGAATTTATGGGGACTACCTGCTTTAAAATACTTCTAAAAAATCTCAGCAGCATCCACTAAATTTTCTTAAAAACCCCTCCATAAAACCACAGCCTTAAACGATTGATTTTTTTTCAGAAATTAAGCTGATCTGAAACTGTCTTTCCTATTTATACAGATTCCTTTAAACCCATGAGAATCTGAATAGCTTCTGCAGTTTAAAGATTTGAAAGCCAATATGACAAAAACCTTAATAAAAAAGAATGCTGCTAGAACCAGTATGCTGGCTAAGGAAAACTTGTAACTACAAGTTTCTGCTGTTTCATATTTATATAGATTCCTTTAAACCTGTGAGAATCTGAATAGCTTCTGCAGTTTAAAGATTTGAAAGCCAATATGGCAAAAACCTTAATAAAAAAGAATGCTGCTAGGACCAGTATGCTGGCTAAGGAAAACTTGTAACTACAAGTTTCTGCTAGGCCAAAACTTTGCTTTTCTGATCTGAAACTGTCTTTCCTATTTATACAGATTTCTTTAAACCCATGAGAATCTGAATAGCTTCTGCAGTTTAAAGATTTGAAAGCCAATATGGCAAAAACCTTAATAAAAGAGAATGCTGCTAGGACCAGTATGCTGGCTAAAGAAAACTTGTAACTACAAGTTTCTGCTAGGCCAAAACTTTGCTTCCTAAGGCTGCAGTCTTATGGAAGGGGCTTTTTAAAAAATTCTGTGGGTGTTGAGATTTTGTTAAAATATTTTGAAGTACTTAGATCCTTTCATGATTTTTCAGAAAAGTCTAAGTGTTAAAATTTATAAAAGCTTGCGGCCTCATAAATTTTAATATTTTTCATATTCAAATCACCAGAATATATAAATATAAAGTGATAAAAAAGTTGATATACAATATGTTGAAATATTTTGTAGGGGAGAGTTCAATTCAATGTCCAGATACACACACTTCAAAGTGTAAATAATTTCAACTGAATGGCTGCAAACTCAGATGCTTGTGTTGAAACTTTCAAAATATATGTGAAAAAATATAATTGATATATAAATTTTATTACTGAAATATATAGATGTTGGTTTAAAGTATCTATAAGCTGTTATTGTTGTTCTCCAGTTTATGCATTGCTCTCTTATTGATATGTAACAAAGAGATTAAAAGTTATAAAGATAAATAATATTTCTTCTAAAAATCTTTCTAGATTGATTGTTGGGACTCTAAAAACTCCAAATGCTTGACAAGTATCAAAAAAAAAATTAAGCTGGTGGAGGAAATTTCTAGCCCCACCCCAAATGCACTTGTTCAAAATTACAAATTTAAAAAGTAGGGACTCCTTCTAATTAAACTTATAGTATTTTTTTTGGCCTCATGAGACCCCCTTCTCCATAAAAATAGTTTCTAAATTCCCTCCATAACAGTCCACCTAACAGTGCAGGGGATGTTGTCCCCATATTGTTATTTATGTTTATAAATGTTTATTGTTCGGTAAGTTATTATTTAGATTTAAATTAATATAAGTTCTTTGTATGTTTTTTATTAAGGTAAAGTGGGATTTTGAAAAGACCCAAACTCTTGTACAAGAAGAAAGATTAAGCAATAAAGCTCAATTAAGGAATAAAGAGCAACCGCTAGACACCAGCAACAAAAGAACAGCTAACAAAAGACAAACAATACCCAATAGAAGACCAGTCCTTGAAGTCAAAATGTTTGAAGACAAATTGTTCCAAAGAACTTTGATCTACCGCAACCATCTTATCTTTAAAAGTCATCCCAACTCTTGATCCCAAAGCCCCTCTTTGAACTTTTATCAAAGGGATCTCCATCACTGCTTTTATCTTTAGGAGCACTCCCCCTGCTTCACTCCTATGCAACCATGATAGTGGTGTCACAATCATTATCAACTGTGAGCACATGTTCCTTTTTTCACAAAACTGAATAGTGTTTCTTGTTGTTCAAGCAAACAACATCGTCATGATCTATTTTAAAGCAACAATGACAAACAATCGGAAAGTTTTTGAAATCAATCTGCTGCACCCGATCACCCAGTTTTATAAATGGGGGAGAGGGCCATAGTGGAGTGGGTCCAATAGTGGGGATAGAAGTAGTCCTTAGTGGGCTCCATAGTGGAGCACCTTAATATCCAATTACAAAACACTTTTTATCCATAAAGTACACAAACTAACAAATCATGTGATGCCACATCAGCACACCAATAAAACATGACTTAGTGCACCACTATCGGTCTCACTTTTTTTGGGGCCTTTTTGGATACCTCAACAAAAATCATGCTGATGTGGCATCATATTTGATGATGTGACCCTAAAACGAAATATAGAAGCATGTGAGTTGCCAAATAAACTATTGTACAAAATTAGGAGTGATTTGAAATTTCCACATAAGATTTTGAGAAACACGAAATTAGGTTGCTCCACTATAGTCCCCTCTCCCCTATTTACACAATTTATTACAAAATTCATATAAACTAATATTATTATTTATTTTCCAATATTATTGATAACATACTCCATCACTAAAAGCTAAATTGAATGCCTAATTTATATAAGCCATTCTAATGGCATCATTATATATAAACCCTGCTGAATTGTGACTATAAATAATATTATCAAACAGTCGTAATTAGCTTTAAAAAGAATCGAAAAAAACTCAAATTGTGACTATAGTTAATTGTAGCTACAATTCATCATACAAATTAGTAAAGATATGTGATGAAATAAAAACTCAATCTCTCAAGAGGATACTCTAAATCCCACTATCAAATCCTCTCTCAAAAACATTCAATAAATAACAAAGATTTTAATGCAAAACAACAACTATGAAGCAATTTCTATTAATTCAAACTTGCACAAATGACTTACAAACATCCATATATCTAATTATATCAGGTATTACAGCCAATAATACTAATAAACAACAGTAAAACAAATTATAATAAGATTTTAAATATGAAACTACTAAGTAAACATAGTTGCAATTTCTCTCCCTTCACTGCAAACTTCAAACAACAAAATTTGCACTTGCAATCTTCAATCTATGGATGAATCCACCTTCAACCATGGAATTAATCTTCCATTTGCTGTCACACTCTCTTAGACTTATGAAATCATGGATTTTACCTTCTTGCTTCAAAAATTCATGCCTAGGAAGCACCAACTTCAATTTGCCACCAACAACCCCCAAAAATGATTGAAATAAAGCATATAAATTAACTCTTTCACACCTTTCCTGTAACTCCCAATTTTCTATGCTTGGAAATGAACAAAATGCTTTCAAAAATGAATTTAAAATCATTAAATGTTGAAAAGACATGTTTTTGTAATCTCCATCCATGATTGGTCAAGAAAAAGTAGCCACTTCCTCACAAATAAAAGCCCTAGAAAAGAAAAAGTCAAACCACTTAATCTTGGGCATCCAAATTCTTCATGCAAAAGTTTAGGAACAATAAATTAGTTGTTATAACTTGTAACTCCCCAAATCCCACACCCAAGAAGGCATATTTGAAGATTTTTCCTTGAAAATGCCACAAAATTCGAGTCCAAAACACCATAAAATTGCAACATAACAACTTGGCCAAATATTTATCAAATATTTTAAGCCTTATTACAAAAATTTATTCACTTACAATATGAAAAGACCAAACTAAAGCAAAAATTAAAATAAAATATTTTTGGTTGATGCAAGATTGTTAGTCAACCATGGATGCTCCTGCATTAGACACCCAAGATAGAAAATTTTTGTGAGTTTGGTCTCACAAAATGGAGTTGGATGGTAGGACCATCCTTTCATGTTGTAAACAACCTTCAAAAAATTCCATTACTGAATTTGGTGCCGCCAATGAGTTCTTCTTTCTCCTTTTCCAACACCTAGTCGGAAAAAGTATCATTCTCTTCTAATGATTCTTCTCTGCACTCAATATCTTCAATATGGAATCAGCTCCACCATAAACCAACCACCTCCACCAAATGCAACTCACACGTTATTCCAATATTGTGGGATTCAACCCACCATAGTTTGACCACCTCCACCAAAATGCACTTGCACTAAACTTTGCAACACCAAACAAATCTTCTACATACCAAACATCACTAACAAATTTTGTTTGAACGAACTTATCCAAAATATGCAAATCATCATTTTTATCAAATTTAATAAAGCATGAATCAATTTTATCCTTTGCTACAACTCTTTCATCTACACAAAACACACTCTCATCTTCATCATAAAAATGAAAAATATTGTGTATTACCTCTTTCTCTACAACATTTTTCTCACCACTATTGGTTGCTATATCTTTTTCACCTTCACTCTTAGTTGCACCTTCATTTTCTAATACTTTCAAGTCCTCTAAAGGACACTCATATCTTGTTGCAACAATATTTTCCTCTTTGATTGTTGCACTTTCTTTTTGCTTCTCATCCTCTGCTACAATCTCACCATCTCTTTCACGTTATCCTCAAAACATACCTCTGCAATATTTTATCCTTCCTCTTCACCTGTATACACAACTATGTCAAACTTTTTTCCTTTCTTCTTTGTCATTTTGTCAAACACTTGTCACACACACTCAATCTTCAAACTCTCAGGTATAGACTTCCTCACGTTCGACGATTTGTATACACACCACACAAATCTCTGCAATATTTTCTCCTTCCTCTTCACTTGCATACACAACTATGTCAATTTTTTTCCTTTATTCTTTGTCATTTTTTCAAACACTTGCCACACACTCTCAATCTTCAAACTCTCAGACCTATAGAATTCCTGACACTCGACCATCTGTATACACACCACACACATTCCACCCCCTGGTCCTGATGTAAACTACCTCCAATCGATGCTTCTGCTTGCACACTCAGGAACACTAGTTCTAATACCACTGATGAAATAAAAACTCAACCTCTCAAGAGGGGATACTCTCTAAATACCACTATCAAATCCTCTCTCAAAACCATTCAACAAATAGTAGAGATTTTAATGCAAAACAACTATGAAGCAATGTCCATTAATTCAAACTTGCACAAATGACTTACAAACATCCATATATCTAATTATATTAGATATTACAGTCAATAGGACTGATATACAATATTAAAAAAAAATTATAATCAGATTTTAAATATGAAACTACTAAATAAACATAGTTGTAATTTCTCTCCCTTCACTACAAACTTCAAACAACAAAAATCTACACTTGCAATCTTCAATTTGTGGATGATTCCACCTTCAACTGTGGAGTTAATCTTCCATTTGTTGTCTCAACACTCTCTTAGACCTACAAAATTATGGATTCTACCTTCTTGCTTCAAAAATCCATGCCTGGGAAGCACCAACTTCAATTTGCCACCAACCCCCAAGAATGACCAAAATAAAACATATAAATTAACTCTTTCACACATTTCCAGTGACTCCCAATTTGCTATGCCTAAAAATGGAAAATATGCTTTCAAAAATGAATTTAAAATCATTAAATGTTGAAAAAGCATCTTTTTGTAATGTCCATCCATGATTGGCCAAGAAAAACTATTGTTTGTTAAAATGACGAGGGGGGGTGAATCAGTGTCTTAACAGATTTGACCAATTTTCAAAAAAATTCAAAAACATAGCTCAGATTTGATCTCAATATACTCTGATTAAAACATTGATGAGTTGAATGTAATCATTCATAAATAGAATTGAGAAAAGTAATAACCAAACAGTGAACTGAAATACAACAACACAGTAAAGCAGTGAGAACTCAGAGGAACAAAGAGACACAAGAATTTGCCGAGTGGAAAACCCTCCTGGGGTATAAAAACCACTCCCGAAATGCCTTCCAGGCTTAATCTTTTGAACAACTGTTCACAATGCCTTATAGGCTGATTTTTGAGCACCCACTCAAGGAGCACCAACCCCTCATTTAGAGATATCTATCTCAAGGAGTACCAACCCCTCAATTATGATTTGAACAATAATAATAACTCAGAGGATTTCTCTGTTTTCAGTTAAGCACATGTTTCTCTATTTTCTCGTCTACATAATACCTTAAAGATTCAATAATTGAATCCCTAAAATACTATATAGAGAAGAAATTTACAATATCTCTGCATCTTGTTATTCAAATTTTATTGCAGAGTTTATCCATACATTTTCATACAGCCAAGGAATGATAATCTCAGAATTACAACAACCGAACAGAAACATAGTTTTCTGCTTCTATTTATACATCTTTTTAGGTATCAAATCTTCAATGAATTTCGTGGTCAAAGGAGCATAGAGAAAAGATAACTCTTTGTGATGTAAATGCCAGATAAGTAACTGTCATCAGAAGTAACGGCTGAACAACCAACCTGAGAATATTCAGACTGAGGTTAACAAAGCTGTTTATAATAGAAATCTTCATCTTGTACCTAGCAAGATTATTAGTCGAGGTGAAATTGATTTCCCAATACAAGAGCCGTTTCACCCAGCTAAGAGCTGACCTCAACAAATCTGAAACGTATGTGATCATTTCACTACTTAAAAAGCACAACTGCCCACCACAGACAAATCTGCAACTCCCATGGCTCCATCAACCACTGTCGAGCTTCCAGCCAGAAATGTACCAAATAAAATAAAGCTTCCATATACCACTGATAAAGCCATTACAGCCAGCAACAACAGAAACTAAAACTCTCATGATGGCGGCTAGGCTAGGGTTCCATACCCAGCCAAAAAGAATAATCACAAAATTTTGCCCTAAACTCTCATTTCTGTCGATGTAATGTTATGCCAAAGGAAATTAAATCGCTAGTCTTTCCCTCGTGTTTGAATTTCTATTATTCATAGTGAAACAGTCGCTGAGACATCCACCAGTTATGCCGAAGGCAATTCAATCATTAATCATACCTTGGTTCCTTTTGTTTCTCTGTGACCCTTCGTTATCGGGCATACCCTATAGAGAATTCACTTTGTTTTACCAAAAGCTCCGAGCTCACAATAGATCGCCAAGACATTAATGTTCTCATACCGATAGAAACCTTTTGTCTTATGTGCTTCGCTATAACATTATGATATCGGGGAGACCTCCTGTAGAGCACACCATGTCATTCTGAAAGTCTTCATCCACCTGTGTGTCGCTGAGACAAGTCAACTCCAATACTGACAAAATCCCCCATTGTGCTCCGTCGGCGAGACCAAAGGTCACTCGCCGAGACCTCATGCCGAAAACCCCAACTCTTATCAAGAAGCATACCTTTACGTTGTCAGTTGGCAAGACAAGAAAACCTCACCAAGATATTATATCGAATGAAATCTCTCACCGAAAAGCTCCCATTTGTTGTTGATCGATAAGACAACAAGGTCTCGCCAAGACATTATATCGATAGCCATTAGTTTTATCGATAAGACTCCATATGCATACGGTCGGTGAGACACACTTGAATTCGCTGAGATACTAAACCAAATACTCCAAGTCTGGCCGAAGTGAAACCCCATATGTGATGTACGGTAAGACACTCCCCGAGAACCTATTGAAGAAGAGCCCCTGTCGGCAAGACAAAACCACTTCGCCGAGATCACATTCCAATATCACCAAGCTCTCGCCGATAGACTTCCACATGCATTAGTCGGTGAGACATAACCCTTTTCGCTAAGACCCTTCACCGAAGCCTTAAACTCTTGCCGATATGTTCCCATTCAACCTCTGATTGGTGAGACAAAGCAATTTCGCTATGACCACATACTGACGGTGTAACACTTGTCGATATGATCCTTTTCTGTCATCGAAACAAAAGAGAAGTCCTGCCGAAAGCTGCCAGAAAGTAAAAAATCCAATCGACATGACATCAGAAATGTCTTGCCAATAGGAAACACAGACATTTCAAAATGGATCGGGGAGACCCTAGCATTCTCACGCCGATATGTGTAAGCCTTCAAAAATGTGAGTTCAAAGAATGTAATCAAATGGCTTGTAATCATGTGAAATACACCTGTGGTATGCAAAGAGAACCATCCTGACAAAGAAACCATCTGTCAAGCTCTGTCAGTCAAAGAAATAGCATTCATAACATGAACCAGAAATCTCATCACCATGAATTTGAATCATAACAAATATCTTTCTGTAATAGCCAAGAGACATCAAAGAAGTGCCAAAATAAAGCATAAGGATCCAAACTGAGACGGATTATCAAAGAGAACTAACTGAAAGGGATTTTGTCATCAAGGACAAACTATAAACACAAAGGCGAGATCCAACACATTTGGTGTTCCAGACTCTATTATTTCTAATAATTCTCTAGCATTCATTGGTTTAAATATTTCTAACTGGTTTGTGAGAAATAACATCTTTTTGAGTACTTCATCAAATTATTACCCACAAGGTAACGAGCAAGTAGAATCTACCAATAAGAACCTAATCAAGATCATCAAGAAGGCTATCGAATACAACCAGAAAACATGGCACGAAAAGCTGAAGTTAGCCCTTTGGGTTGATAGAATAACACCCACGAGAGCTATTGGTTGCTCTCTGTACTTACTTATGGCAAAGAGGAAATTATCAATCTCCATTGAGTTGCCAACCTTAAGTTTTATTAAAGAACTTGAACTGGTAGAAGAACAGCCCATGGGGGTTAGACTTGCATAGTTAATGGAGATGGAGGAGGCCAGAAAAGAAGCATGGAGGAAGCTTGAAATTCACCAAGCTCAAATGAAGAGCTCCTTTGACAAAAGAGCAAAGTTCAAAGAATTTGTTGTTGGAGATTTCGTGCTCAAGTGGGATGAAAACAAGAATAAACTAGGGAGACACTCCAAATTTGATGTAATTTGGGAGGGCCCATACGTAATAACAGAATACAGAGAGCACAATTCATTTCAGCTCTCAGGGTTAACTGGAGAAGTGCTTCTGATCCCAGTCAATGGGATCCATTTGAAACATTGTTTCTGAGGTTCTAAATTCTACCCCTATACTATAGTAGAGTAGTTGCTACTAATAAGTGCTTGGAGCACTTTTTTTTCAATGGTTTTCTTTTCCATAAGTGCTTCTGCACATTTCTTTCTAGCCACCAGGGCCTTGCTTGTTTGTTGTTTGTTGTTTTGGTGTTGGTTTTTGTTGATGTTTGGAGTTGCAAGTTTCATACTTTTTAGAACTTTTGAGTTTTAGAAGGGCGGAATTGACTCCATGCCCAATGGATATACATAAGACAATTGGCTTGATTCTTAGTAGGAAAGAATCTAGCAAAGTTCACCAAAAATTTTATCAATTTTTCACCACAGCTCAAATTGACAGAGCTGGTTATTCAAATTCATTTTAAGGTGAAAAGTTTCAGTTATTTCTGCAGATGTTTTAACCATTGCAAATATTTGAGTTGTTGAGTTCTTAAGAAGTGTAATGTGTTTTTTGTTGCCATATATCATTTACAGCATAGTATTTCATGAAATGTAAAAGGAAATGCTTTCTTTTGTATTCAATTTTCATTCATAATGATCCATACATTTTTTGCAAAAGAAAAGTACATAATTGAACAAAAATTGCACAAATGTTGTTTTGTATTCATTGGGATAAAAAGAGAATCAAGTGTCCCACACAAGTTGTGGGAGTAGCTGAAACAATGGATCATAAAGAATACTCTATGCTACTGAAGATAAAAAGGAGAGAAGAGCATGTAAGAGATAACACAATCGTCATTGCCTAGTTGTGGCTTCGAGTTGCCTTTAGAGTTGTGCATTCTTCCTTGCTTTCATGCTCCAAGTGAACCTGCAAGTGATTATAAAGTTTTGTTAGAGCTCAGACTATGAACCCTGCCACATGATCCATCAACAGTAACGTAGAATATTGTTTATGATGCATTGAATCAACTGAGCAAAGACAAGAGGAGCACAAGAGAATACCAAGGAGAAAAAATCATAAGAAACTTCTGAATTTATTGTTTTAGTCTAACACTATTTGTTTCTTGTGCAGGTATAGGAAAATCCATTTTGTTGATATGTTTTGAATATTTTAAAGCGTGTGGTGTAAAACAGGCTCCCACAAGGGTTGAGACCTGGCATGCTGCCCCTCAAACATTCCATGGAGGGGTTGAGAAAAGAAACAATTCAATATTGCTCAAAGAGATGCATCTAAAGGAGTGCATCAAAGTGTCATAAGAGCTCAATCAAGTGATCATCTAGGACAATCAAGTTTTTGGGAAGTAGTGAATTGATGAAAGGATTTACATTGAATGAAAAATAAAAAATTAACCTTCACTAACACTGTAATTCCCAACCTAATAGCGGGGCTTCATTGCTTGCAAGTTTATAAAAGAGCTATCATTGAAATATATTCAAAAGTTGAAATTGAGCTATCATTGCTATATCTAAAATAGAGAGAGAGAGAGAGAGAGATATCAACTCTTTAGGCTATCCAAATAACTCTACTGAGGCTATGGACACCTAACTGGCAGTATAGCTATGTTTGGGGGAATTATGGAGATAACCTTGTTGGGGCTATAGACGCTTGACTGGCTGCAAGGCTCTATCCCTAGTTGGATTTGGAGGATTACTATATTATGTAGTTCAATGTTAATGAACTGATTCTTTTCACTAAGTTTTGAAAACTAGAATTAATTAGAGAACACATGAATGTTTCCGATGGAGTTTTATTTCTTTATGCCAGAATCTAGGTAAAGGTAGAAGTTATTGTTTTAAAATATGTATAAGTTTTGATTTACAAGTGGTGATTTAATTTCAAGTTTAATTTAAATTTGGTTTTATTGGTTGTAAGTTGTTATGTGGTCTCACAACATGCCCCAAGACTGAAAAGACTTGGGGACCCAAGTGAAAAAATATAACTCTTATGGCAGGAGCTAGCAAATTAGAAGATCACCAGAAGTGAAAGAGAAAATCTTTGATAATAAAAGTACTTCGTATTGTAAGTGTTTCAGGCACTGGATGCCAAGTACCAGAAA
>VDFB02174650.1:0-16600 GCA_007258455.2 Sequoia sempervirens
GACCTGGTGTCGGATGGAAAGGAGAAGGTTGAAAAGAAAAATGGAAAGACACCACTGGGCCAAGGAAGGTATGTGATACTATCAACAATTAATTATATACTGATTACTCTTTCTTTTTACAAAATCTAGCGTATTTTAAACTTTTCATAGGCTGCCCAACAAATCAAAGGCAACAAAGGAAAAACTAGAAAAACACAGGCAACACAAACTTGGCTCTGGTGGTTATATGAAATTAGCCACACAAATTGTAAGTATCAATAAATGAAATATAGTAGATCCAAATAATAAATTGAAAATAATTTTGGTTTTATCACACCATAGAAGCAAAATTCACGATATTATGCAAAGATGTAGGGCTCTTAATTCAAGAGTTCCCACAAAAGATGACTTGAAGATTTCCTCCTAACAAGGCTATGGAGCCATGGCTGAATGCCTAAGAGTCTTGACTGGGAAAACACAACCTTCCACTACATACGACACAGGTAAATAAACTCAATAAAGTTTATTTAAAATTGAATACTTGTGAAATCTATTCAATATTAATTTCCACCATAAAGTAATTACACGCCTATTTGTTTTAAACATTCAAGCAATGATAATACTACACATGACATTGGAATGCAGCCTAGTGAGGGTGGAGTACAACCTACAAATGAAGGTCATGGTGTGCATCTCGGTACTTTAGAGCATGTAGAGCGTGATCAACATGTTGAGCATGATCAGGCTAGAGAAGATCCGGAACATGATGTGGCCCCATCAAGTAAAGAGGACCACTCTAAAGTTCTTTTAAACATATTTAATTGCAATTGGTGTATTAATTAATGTAACCTTTCGTGTTTCAACTTTAGAGCATGTAGAGCGTGATCAATGTTGAGCATGATCAAGAAGATGATGTAGTCCCATCAGTAAAGAGGACCATAATTTTCATTTTCTTTTAAACATATTTAATTTTAATTGGTGGTATTAATAATGTAACCTTACGTGGTTTCAATCAGAGATCAAGATTGAGGTGTTCAAATATGTTAGCATGAGTTTATAATAGAAGTTCGTGAACAGTTGGCGGAATCACCGTAGTGAGAACTACTTTTAATGTTATTTTAATTAATGAAATACTTAAAATAATAATAATAAATATATTAGCTTAACATTTCTTTGTCACGTAGCAAATCTCTTGCAAAGCATGGCCCACTGCCGCAGGGAGCAGAGAGACTAGGCATACACTAAGATCACAAGCAAAGGAAGAACAACTAAAGGGGAACAATGATTTAGGAAATGATACCCACTTCATATTTTTTAGCTTTTAAAATAGAAACAAAAAAGTGATTGTGATCATATCATAAACTATATTTTATAGCAGGTAAAAAATTGAAAGAAAGCATTGTTGTTAATGAATGAATGAATATAAGTACACTGAATTTAATGCGTTAATGAATGAACAAGCAGGTGCTATTAATGGATGGTTCAAATTAATACTGCTAGGTAGCAGCCTGGGTGCGGGGAATTGAGAGAATTTGTAAGGGGAAAATGTTCGAGCTTCCATCACACGGTTGCTCATATGAAAGGTTAAACTATTCTCAAAACAAAGAGAAGATCAATAAGGTAATGCACTTTTTAATATAAGAAATGCATCATTTGAAGCATCAATCCAATATGCAAAGATGAAAGAAAGTGCTAACTTTTCACTATGGTGGCAGAAAAATGATTCTTTATACCCTGAATCCATGCTCTGCATCATAATTTGAAGTTGTTTCCATTCCAATTTTTTTATTTTAGTTTGTTTGTATGGCTTTGTATGAATACCACATTATGTTGTGTGTGGATTTGGTTTCAAAGCTCTGTTTCTTCTATTTTTAGTGGTGACATAACTCTAAAATTTGACTTTTGTGTATAACAAGTTAGTGGAAAAATTGACAGCTCTGAAGGGTTTAGAGGCTCGATTGAGATAGATACACGGATATTTGGATCTTGTTGTTGATGGGAGGCTTCAACTTAACCATGAAATTTTGTACCATCTGCAAGTATGCAAAATTTTCTCTACTTACATTCATTCATGATCATAAATGTTGTAAATGATATTAATGCTTCAAACTAAAGATTCGTTTCATTGTTATAGATTCCAAATGTTATATTTAGTTATATGATTCAAGCATTTCTTGCCTTCCCCTACCCTTTGGCTATTGTCTATCCTCCTTAATAATTTTCTTTGTTATAAAAGATTCACATTTCTGCTCCATTTACACAAATTTATCTCAAGCGCTAGGAGTGAATAAAGATATGTAAACGATGATGGATTATGTCTAAACAACAACTTTCCATCTTATAGCTAATTAAATCCTTAATATTTGAATAGTTTAGAGCTCGAATAATGCTTGTATATGCATGTGTAGCAATAAGGGAGCCTATGTGAAGATTGAACTTTAAAACATCACTTTGGTATTTTTCCTTAGGCAGTGAAATGATATTTTGAGTAATACAAACCTACACACACATTGATATTTTTCAGCATTATATTGAAGAAATTTTTTTCTCTTATACCTACCCTCGATTAGACATGGAGCTATATAATATTGGTTTCTGGGTTTATTTTGTAAGTAGTTAATTGCATAGAGGAAGACTAAAATCTTCTTAATGTCCTATGTCAGGTGTGAAAGCATATGAATCACTTGCTGAAGGCACCATTTTGCACTCATCCAAAAAAATGGTTTGTTCTTTTTTTATGTTTCTTGCATGTGTTTTTTTTAGGCTCTAGAGATGTAGCTTGACTCTTTTCTTTGCACTTTTCATCTATTTTGATGATTACAGTAGATTTTCCTCATAATTTTTCATATAGATTTGTTTGTAACCTTATTTTCTACCAATCAATTTGCAAACAACTCACATATTACGGACCATTTCACTAACTTGTAGTCATCCATTACTTCATATGTTGCAAGTTTTGTCTATGTGCCAATAAATCTTGATGATTGCGAAAACTTCAATCCTACAAATGTACCCAATATTTCTCAAGTAAAAGTCTTACCTTATTTTATAGTACTTTAAATGGTTAATTGAAGGTGCTTCTTTAGATCTGAGATAGTTCAACCCTAGATTAAAATATGGCATTAGATGGGTAGTATAATGAAAAAACTGAGGTCCATTGAACACAAATTATGAACATAATTTACTGGACTATAAATAGTGTTACAATTATAATTATTTCTCCTTTACCTACCTCTGCATTAATGAAAAAGATAAATCCCTATAAATCTAACCATGAAAGTGTTGAAATCTACAGTATCTGCAGGACTCCAGAAACTATCAAACATATTCTTTTTGAATGTTTTTATGCTCAGGAGATTTGGTACTTATTCTACCATAAGCTGAAGGTCTAGAATAGCAATGTTAAAATTAATTAGCATGATATTTTGTTTTGTAATTTCAAGCTCAAGTTTGATTGTAAGCTATTTAGGTATTTCTTATCCAATGAGATCATGTGGCATTTGTGGAAGGTGAGAAATGATGATAAATTTAAGGGTATCAAGAGGGTACTTACTGATTCTTGCAAGAGACTCACTTTCTACTCTGTTGCTCTGTAGGTTTCAACTCTTGTGGAGATCTCAATGGAGAATTTCTTGAAGTCAATAACTGAAGGTGCTGCTAACAATACCAGAGAGGATTTGAGAAGTGGACCCACCTGTAGGTTGAGCTTGGAAGAGACCATGTTGTTCCAACAGACATTTGATGAGCTCCAGAGAGAAATTGATGAAGTTGCAAGCCCAAAAAGACAACGCGCCCCCCAGCAGGTGGACCCCCAAGGAGAAACAATGGCAAACCTTGATATTGAAGAATTCAGCAATGAGGAGAATGTAATCAACATTATGTATTGTTTATGCTGATTTGAATAGCAGCAATTTGTGGTGTTGTTAACAACAATTTGTATTGTCTATGCAGGTTTTGAAAACAAGTAGTGCTTTTTGGTTTCTTTCTTGCTATGTAAAGTACTGATACGGTATATTTCTTGTTATGGAAATGCTTTGATGTTGTACTGATCCTAATGTTGAATAGGCATTTTCATGATATGTAATGGACCTTAAACTATTTTCAATACAAAAAAAAAGAAAAGATAGCAGATATTGGAAGTTCATTACATGTCTCATGTGTGTTAGTATTTTAATTTTGTTTAAGTTGTTCAATAGCTTGATTAGGTCAAGAATATGTTCTACAAGCTCTGTTCTCTTGACACTGCTCAACATTTTCCCTACAAATTTTCTCTTCAATCCAAAGTTTCTTAACTCCTTCCCTTGTTAGCCCATGGTTGTTCTCAACTGTAATGCTTTTTCTATGTATCTCACAGTTTGTATGTATGATCAGTCATCTCTTATGAAGCATGGATAACCTTTCATGGAATTGTTGTTGTAATTAGACAATTTCCATTGTGAGAATAATCATTTAATTTGTATGGAAGTAATTATTTTTCATATTATTTGACTTGGTATTGTAAACTTGTCTTTGTAGGATTCTCTCAGGGAGGACAAAAGAACTGTGATGATAGGTAGAGTTGTTTCTTAACTCCTTCCCTTGTTAGCCCTTGGTTGTTCTCAAGTGTAATTCTTTTTCTATGCATCTTGGAGTCTGTATGTATGATCAGTCATCTCTTATGAAGCATGGATAACCTTTCATGGAATTGTTGTTGTAATTAGACAATTGCCATTGTGAGAATAATCATTTAATTTGTATGGAAGTAAGTCTTTTTCATATTATTTGACTTGGTATTGTAAAATTGTCTTTGTAGAATTCTCTTGGGGGGAACAACAAAACTGTGATGATAGGTAGATTTGTTTCTTAACTCCTTCCCTTGTTAGCCCTTGGTTGTTCTCAAGTGTAATGCTTTTTCTATGCATCTTGCAATCTGTATGTATGATCAATCATCTCTTATGAAGCATGGATAACCTTTCATGGAATTGTTGTTGTAATTAGACAATTTCCATTGTGAGAATAATCATTTAATTTGTATGGAAGTAATTATTTTTAATATTATTTGACTTGGTATCTATTCTATAATTTAAAGAACCCCAAAAAAATAAAATTAATAGGTTCCATTTGTTTACTTTCTCTTAGACACTTGTTTAATCGACGAGACCCTCAAAATGTCTTGTTGATAACCAACAATGTTCAAAACTCCTGAAGAGGTCAGATCAATGTGACATTGGATCTATTTTGCTAACGGAAGTCATCGGCAAGACATGGACTATCAGAGTGAGTTTTCTATCCTATGCTGATGATTGATCTTTCACCGATGGGTTGGCTTCAGTGGTCATCGCCAAGAGTCTCCATAATGGTACATTTCAATGAATATATTTTTTTTAAAAAAATTGCATTGTTTCATTGCAATTTTGACAAAAACCACCGACAAATCATCAAAAAGGTCCAACGGAGTTGCTATAGTTGCGATGAAGGCTTCATCATAACTCCTTTCTCGATTCATTACAATTTTGATGAATTCCACCGAAGAATCATAGAAAAGGTCTGACAAAGGCTTCGTCATAACACTTTGCCACTTTCATCGCAATTTCGATGGACACCGACGAATCATAGAAAAGGTCTAACGAAGTTGCTTAGCTGCGATGAAGGCTTCATCGTAACTCCTTGCCCATTTCATCACAATTTTGACGAACTCTACCGATGAATCATATAAAAGGTCTGAAAAAGTTTCTTAGCTGCGATGAAGGCTTCATCGTAACTCCTTGCCCATTTTGTCGAAATGGCGACAAAATTTTGGTGTTGTTTCAACACTTCAAAAGATCCATTGCAATTGTATTTTAGTTGTAATTCGTTGGTGGATACACAAAGTTTTCATCGATATTCCAGTGAACATCCAAGTCATTTTATGATGTCGACGACTGACGAATTTGTGCCGTTATTTCGATGAAAAAATAGCAAAAAAATTGTTTTCATCATTTCGTCGCTTTTCTGACAAATATTTGTCAAACAACCGATGAACATTTTTCAGAAAATGGAGCCAAATTCAGTAGTGAGGGAATTTGGTGAAATACAAGATCCTATAGCAAGGATTGAGCAACTCATTACTCATGTGAATGAATTGGTAAAGGATGTTCCTTCATTTTTCTTTGATGCCACTCATGCAACCTATTCAGGAGTGCAAGCTGAAGATATAGGGCCCTTCGATTATATTCCTTCACAGCCAACTCTTGGGGTGAGTTTTTCTATAGATACTAATATAAGTGAAGATGAGGAGAGTGATGAGGAAGATGAGAAAGTACAACAAATAAGTGCTCATTTATTTGCACAGTATGAGCCTCCTTAGGAACACAATGCTGTAAGATTTGAAGCATCAGATGAATTATATGATGATGTTAGGGTCAAGGTTGGATAGGAGTTCATTTATGATGAAGATTTTTGTTCAGTCTTCCGAGTTTAAATCATTTTTTATGAATATAAAGGGGAAAAAATGAGACAAAAGATGCAGGATGTCACTCCTGAATGAGAGGTTGCTGCTTTGGAAGAATTGAAAAAAAAATAGAAAAAGAGATGGATTCCATCACTCTTGAGAGAGGGAGAGAGTTACTTCAGGAAGTTGGAGTATTTCTTTTTTCTGAGTGGGATATAATCTCTACAATTGTGTTTGATAGTTTCAAAAAGAGAGGGGACGAAACAATGAAATTAATAGAGGAAGCAAGTGATAAGATGTATTCAGGATCTGGATACAATCTAGATGAGGCCACCTTTCTTATTTGGTCACTATACCCCCATGGAAAAAGACCAATTGTGATTGATAATCCAAACCAAATTTTTGGACATCTCTTGGTCCAAAGAGTAGGGGATACCAATCCCATGGAGACAACAAAATTGAATCCCAATGTGGTGAAATTCACCAAAGCACAAATTGATAAGTTGGTTAAAGAAAATGATAGGTTGAAGAAGGAATTAGCACATCAAAGAGAAAGATTGTCTTCCTCTTCCACACTAGAGTTGTATTTCCCATGGATTGAAAAGGATAAGAGAGTATTGGATGCAATGGTTGATACAACTTATTAGAAAAATTGCCACTTGAAATCTCAGGAAAAATGTAAATAATAGGAGAAAGAAGTCAAAACCATCAAGTATAATACTGCATCTGAAATGATCAAAGGGAGATGAACAATAAGATGATGAAATGTGTTGATGAATATTGGAGAAAATTTAAGCAGGTATACTCAAAAATAGAGGAGAATGAAGGACTACAGGGGAGAATAATTGAAAAAGAGAGGATCTTCAAGACAAGAAAATCCTAAAAGGACAAATAATGCAAACACATAACAAATTGATAGAATCACACAATGGATATCATAACAGGCTTATGGAAGATCTTGACTAATTCAATTCAACTCCAACACTTTATGATGATATGAGAAATCCTCAAGAGTATGATTATTGGAAGGAAGAGTTTGATGTTATTCTAACTGTTGCACTACATGAAATCAATGATGAGGACATAATTTTACAAAATACTCACAAGTAGCTTGAAAAGATGATGTATAGGGAATATGATATGAGAGAAGTGATCTCCAATACAGATACTTGTGTTGAACAAGAGTACATTCATCACCTCTCTGCATTTAATTTGTTCCTTAACCAAACTATGGATATACCAAATACAACAAGACAACCATCAGGATGAAAGGAGTCAACCGACAACATGAGCACCCTATCATGGAGTAGAAGCTTTGAACAAATCTTAGGTGGTCATGGGCTTCTTCTTGGAGATTAACAGATTGGTGCATTTATTTTCTGCAATATTTTGTTTTCTTAATTATGTTTAGTTATCAAACGACATGACTTTTTGTAATGGGTTTGTAGCTTGTTGCCTCTCATATATATATAAGAGAGACCAAGACCCAAATAGATCATCATCACATCATTTCCATTTAGGGTAGGCATTAGTAAGAAAATATATTGCACCAATTCTCCCATCCATCTCATATCAGAAACTATTGTTATAATGCATATTATTCAAAGATAAATATAATGGAGAAGGTTATTCATAATTGTTAATTTGCTTTCAAGTGCTCAAATGTTGTGTGGATTTATATGCTTATATGTTATTCAAATTGAGTGTGTAAAAATACATTTAATTTGTCAATACACATTTGTTGTATTTGTGTGATGTTGTTGACTGGTTTTGGTGTGCAGAAGAATTAAAGTTCCTTTTAAGAAATCAAGTTTGATAGGTTCCTATTTAGATTAAAGTCATTTTGAATAGATTGTCTTAACTAGTTTCCTTTCACATATGAATTAAATCCTTTCACAACTTCACAGCAGCATAAGGGGATATCACTAGGATTACTAAGAAGAACCCAAATAATTGACATACTTGCATGTTTGCACAAGGTGCAAACATTTAGAGTGCTCAATTGTTCGAGTTAAGCTAAAGAGTGAATCTACCCATCTTACAGAAGACTATCTCCAAAACCATCATTCACCCCTCCACTCCATCCACCCAATATAAGTTGGCACTGGTCATAATTAGATATTGTAGACAAAATACAACTCACAAACTTGAATTTTCAATTAATCTCATTAGAAATTAGTCACTAAAACTTTGTATCTGCTCCACCTTCACGTGCCTTAGTGAGTAGATTGCTTAATTCAGGAACCATATTTACTTGTAAATCTTCCTAATTGTGCAGGTATACCTGCCTAGGTTTGGCAGAACCTAAAGAGTAGAAGGTAATTAGCCTTGTTTACCTTGTTCGTGGGCCAAAGGTGTATTAAGGGATTGGGACCCCCTTATGGTTTAAAACTTACACTTTTGAGACCTAACAAATCCCTCAACCCTTAAACCCTCAAGTACCCTCTACCCTCAAGTACCCTTAAACCCTAATCCCTCATTAACCCCTATACCCTCTACCCTATACATTGGACCCTCAACCCTAATCCTTGAACCATATATGTCCCTCAACCCTCTACCCTATACATTAAACCACCCTTAACCCTCAATTCTCAACCCTCAAACCTTAATCCCTTAACCCTCAACCCTTAATCTATACAAAGTATTGCGGTAAAGGAAAAATTTGCATTGTTTATGATTATCTAGAGGAATAAATGGGGAATGTTGGTGACAGTATGGATCTTGTCACACAAATTGTTGCATTTCATGTTAAATACAATAAAAATTCAAAGGCAGTAGATCTTTTGATGCAAGTGAAATGTAGGCAAGCAACTGAAGGCTAGTGAATATTGGGGAAGGATTTTTTGTTCTAACACCCTTAATCCCTACTAGAATAGAACAATTAGGCGCTAAATTAGGCACCAAAAAAGGATCTAAAGCAGGCACTACTTAAGGCACTAATATGGGCGCTAATGTAGACACTAATCTAGTTGCTAATTTAGGCACTAATCTGGGCACTACAGTAGGCCTAGTTTTTGGCACTAATCTTGGTGTTAATCTAGGCATTAATAAGGGTGTTACAGTGGAATTTAATAGTGGCGCTAATATTGGCACTAATGTTGGTGAAAATTTGTGTCTAATTTAGCACTAGCTTGTTTTGGTTGGCGCAAAATATGCCAAAAATAGCACCATCCCGAAAAATAGCATTGACTTTTCCCAAAAAATAGAGAAACATACATTAAAATAGTGGGTGGAAGCAAAAAAAGGGAGCTAATCACAGAGATTTGTTGTAGTGTAATGTAAAGTTGTAAATTTTGTTTTATTATCTCATATTCAAGTTGAACCAAGAAAACTTGAGGCAATAAAACATGAAGTGATGATTAAAGCCATGAATGAAGAAATTGCTTCAATTGAAAAAAATGAAACATGGGAATTAGTTGATCTTCCACCTAAAAAAGATGCTATTGGGCTAAAATGGATTTACAAAACTAAATATAAAGCCGATGGATCTATTGAAAGGCATAAAGCAAGATTGGTGACAAAGGGTTTTTCTCAACAGCCAAGTATTGATTGTTTTGAAACATGTTCTCCAGTTACTAGATTAGACGCCATCAAAATAGTTTTATCATTAGTTGCTCAACATAGGTGGAAATTTTATCAATTTGATGTTAAATCAGCATTTTTGAATGGTTATATGAATGAATAAGTGTTTGTAGAAAAACCACTTGGTTATGGAGTTGCAAGACAAAAACAAAAGGTATATAGGTTAAAAAAGGCACTTTATGGGCTCAAGTAGGTAACTAGGGCCTGGTATAATAGGATAGATAATTATTTTTAGAAAAATGGTTTCAAAAACAGTGAAAGTGAGCCCACTTTATATGTGAAATATCAGAGTACAGGTGATTTACTTATCATATGTATATATGTAGATGATCTAATATACACAGGGAATAGTGAAGAATTAATGGATGAGTTTAGACATATAATGAAGACTAAATTTGAATTGATAGTGTAGACATCCAAATTTGGACACTTAATTTATCCAAATTTATCACTTTTCACCTAAACATCCTCTTATTCAAGTTAATTAAGTAATATTACTATTATTTAATTAATATATTTAATTCTGCAAAATCCCTAAAGTATTTAATCAATAATTAAATACCTTACCCTCCTTAATCCTCTTTTCATCAAATGAATTAAATAAATATTACATTTATTTAATCCCTCACATGTATTTTTCATCTAATCCTAATCCATCTCCTAATCTCTTCATTAAGGATGTGCACATGCCTAATCCTTGATTAGGATGTGTCACATCCTCCAACTTTTGCAAGTTGGCTTCTAATCCACATTAACCCCTAATTATCCTCTAATTACTAATTAGTTAAACCTAATTAGTACCTTAGTCAACTCTCCCCATCCCCCAAATAATTTTTAATTCCTTTTTATTCACCCTAGGATCCTCTCTTCCCCATGTGAATTTTTAATTCACTTTTATTATTCCTAGAATTCCCTTTTCCCATACATCTTCTAGAATCTTTGACTTGTCACATCAAGTCACATGTGACAAACTTCCACCTTTTGGGAACATTGTCTTATCCACTAGATTCTTCCAATCATTTTGAATTTAAAATTCACTTTTATTCACCCAAGATTCTTCCCATCTCCCAATGTACTTGGAAGGTACTTGTCCTTCCTCCACCTCATGTACCTTTTGGCCACCTCACTTACACCTCATCTCCCCTTAGCCACTTCACCATCCACATGTCAAGATGTGAGGGCTTGTGGGTTCTCAACCCACCATATCCCTTCATCTTGGCCTTGTTGAATGCATCTTGACCATTGAATTCTCTAGAAAATTCAAGTTCTCCTATAAATACCCCCTCCTCAAGGGCATTTACAACACTTTTGATTTTCATAACTACATGCTGCCAATTTGCATTCTCAATCCTTTACCATCATCTAGCCATCTCTTTTAATCATTTTTCACATCTAATCTTGAATTTAGTCACTCAAGCAATCATCTAAGGAGCACACAAAATCATCCCAAGCAAGGGCCAATCAAGGAGACATCAACAGCAAGAAAGGTGAAATCGTTTGTGTCTTGTTTTGTCCATTTTCCTTCTTGTTTCATCACTCTTTTGGATAACTTAAAAATGCATAATAACTCTAGTGTGCAAAAATAACTTAAAAATGCAAGTGATAAAAGACTAAGGACACCTCAATATTAGCCAAAAGAGTAATGAAACAAGAAGGAAAATGGACAAAACAAGACACAAACGATTTCACCTTCTTTGCTATTGATATCTCCTTGATTGGCCCTTGCTTGGGATGATTTTGTGTGCTACTTAGATGATTGCTTGAGTGACTAAATGCAAGATTAGATGTGCAAAATGATTAAAAGAGATGGCTAGATGATGGTAAAGGATTTAGAATGCAAATTGGTAGCATGTAGTTATGAAAATCAAAAGTGTTGTAAATGCCCTTGAGGAGGGGGTATTCATAGGAGAACTTGAATTCTCTAGAGAATTCAATAGTCAAGATGCATCCAACAAGGCCAAGATGAAGGGCTATGGTGGGTTGAGAACCCACAAGCCCTCACATCTTGACATGTGGATGGTGAAGTGGCTAAGGGGAGATGAGGTGTAAGTGAGGTGGCCAAAAGGTACATGAGGTGGAGGAAGGACAAGTACCTTCCAAGTACATTGGGAGATGGGAAGAATCTTGGGTGAATAAAAGTGAATTTAAATTCACAATGATTGGAAGAATCTAGTGAATAAGACAATTCCCAAAATGTGGGAGTTTGTCACATGTGACTTGATGTGACAAGTCAAAGGTTCTAGAAGATGCATGGGAAAAGGGGATTCTAGGAATAATAAAAGTGAATTAAAAATTCACATGGAGAAGAGAGGAGCCTAGGGTGAATAAAAAGGAATTAAAAATTCCTTGGGGGATGGGGAGAGTTGACTAAGGTACTAATTAGGTTTAACTAATTAGTAATTAGAGGATAATTAGGGGTTAATATGGATTAGAAGCCAACTTGCAAAAGTTGGAGGATGTGACACATCCTAATCAAGGATTAGGCATGTGCACATCCTTAATGAAGAGATTAGGAGATGGATTAGGATTAGATGAAAAAGACATGTGAGGGATTAAATAAATGTAATATTTATTTAATTCATTTGATGAAAAGAGGATTAAGGAGGGTAAGGTATTTAATTATTGATTAAATACTTTAGGGATTTGGCAGAATTAAATATATTAATTAAATAATAGTAATATTACTTAATTAACTTGAATAAGAGGATGTTTAGGTGAAAAGTGATAAATTTGGATAAATTAAGTGTCCAAATTTGGATGTCTACATTTTGCCCCTCTTTGAGATGGTGTTACGAAGTAGCATCATTTCGAAGAATATGGAAATATAGAACCCAGAAGGAGATGGTTAGATTGAGAAGGATGCCCCAGTCATCAAATGGATGACTAGGAAGAAAGATGATGGGGGTCAAGATGAAGAGTAGGGATTGAGGATGCCCCCTCGAGAGGACATGCGGGTTGAAGTGAACATGGATGTGCTCTCGAAATGGATGAGATGATGAAATGAGAGATGAGAAAGAGGATGCAAAGGGATGGATATGAAAGGATGAAAAGGTGACAAGAGGTTGGGAAACAAAAATGGATGTAGAGACGAAGATGATGTTGCCCCAATCAAGGTATAAGCCAAAAGGGGTTGAGGATGGATGGAGTGTTGTCAATGAGGATAGGGAAGGGTACATCCCAATGAGTGGTATTGATGAGGGAAGGGTACATCCCAAAACACCACTAAAGGATAGGGAAGAATGCCTCCCAATGATGATGACAAAAGTGTTGTTGATGAGGGAAAGATACATCCCAAAACACCACTAAAGGATATGGAAGAATAAAATGAGATGATGATGATGATGAGGACGATGAGGATGATGAAGATGATTGGATCTAGGCTTGTAACAAGACTGAGAACAAGACCAAGGATATGATTAGACGATTCAGGCTAAATGGAATGGATGGGGGTTGGATAGAGATGTGAGATAAGGATGAAGGATGAATGGATGGGGGGATTGTGATATATAAGAGGATGGGGGATATATGCAAGATGATGGAATGGAGAATGAAATGCAATCCTAATGCAATTTGTCATCTTCGGAGCACTAATTTTTGCTATAGCATAAGACACCAAGTGCCAGGGTATGTGGAACCAAGGCGTAATAGTGTCTAATGCATGAAATAAACACAATAGACAAGAAGGCTATCCCAACACCCCAAGGTCACAAAGACCTTGGTCGGGCCAGGTATTGAGATAACCACAAGCACAAAAGGATGCCCCAGCATAACACAAGACATCGGGGATCTTGGTGGGTACTACATGGGACAACCAAGAAGACACAATCAAACAAAAGATTAAGATATGCCCCTATGTGGACTAGTCAAAGCACACCATGATATGATGGATCATGGCGGCTTTGACAAGTGATGATAGGGAGCTCAAATGATAAACAAAAGCCAAAATCATCAAAATATCACAATCAATTTCAAATGTCCTTTGCCATATGATCAAAAATGATGGATGGGTTGATGAGGTTTGTTAGGAAGGATGCATCCTGTTGAGACCGATGATGGATAGTAAGCTAAAAGATCGATATGACATAGGATATTCAAAACTAATTGGATTTGTTGATACAAGTGGATCTTGTTTGTTAAGAACTAGCTAAATAAGGGCATAGCTAGATGACACAACACAAGGGAGACAGGACATGAGACTGACACACCCTAAAGACCTAGGGGCTTGGGGGCCGATTAAAGATTAGCCTTGCCTACGTGAAAGGGTAGAGCCCTCGTAGTTCGGTGAAAGGTGGACGACTGACCAAGATGGAGACTATGATGGATGGTAAAGATAGGATGGACAAAAGGAGAAAGGCCGATGATAAAGGATGATAAGATGATAGGATAAGTGGATAAAAGGTGGGATGATATGACAAGATGGGATAGACTAGTTGGATTGAATTGGAGGATGGTGGTGATTACACAAAGCTCAGGGAGGGGATAGTTATCCAAATCATCAAAAATGAAGTGGGCGGATGATATGATGGAGAGATGAATGATGAGAAAGGATAGGGGATGGAAAAGATCGGCAAAAGAAGCAGAAGTGATGACGATAAGATAGATGACATTGGGAAAAGCCTATAGCTAGATACCTAATGACAAGGGATTATGAGATGGGATGAGGGTAGAGGATTGTTTGGGTGGATTGGATAGAGGGATAAGGATTTGGATGAGAAAAAGGTTACCGGATGGATAGATGACTGATTCTTGGAACTAGAAGGTGAAGGGTGGGAACAGGTGGAAGATTATTCAAAATGAGATTGATCAAAATTATTGAATGAGAGTTTGAAATGATAGACGGAGGTTTGATGAATGTTTGAGATGTAAGAGGTTTGATGAAGTTTTGAGATGATAGATGAAGGTTTGAAATAGATGAATGGTTACATGGAATGAGTGAATGGATTTATTAGAACAGATGAATAGGACAAAATTGAGGAAAATGGAGGGAGGGATCTTAAGACTTTGTTCGATATCCAAAGAGCTTGACTGCAGATGAATGAAAGCCCAGATTAGGGGTTTGGTTAAGCTCTGATTGGGATAAGATTAAAGCTCAGATGAGGATTGGATTAAAGCTCAGATTAGGATGATTGTATTATGATTGGATTGATTCTACACCGAATTTTGGGGTCTAAAGGGTGTAAGGTGTTGACAATCAGATTTTTCTCGATTTGGCAATTTTCAAAAATTGTCAAATTTTACCATTTTAGGAAACCTCGTGGATATACTTTTGGGAGTCCAAATTTTTTCCAAGAAATACCCAATATTGAGATAGGATGAATTGCCAACTAACATCCCAAATTCAAGGTATGCATTTCGAGTTATGAGTGAATAATTTTTCAAAATGTTGGAAAAAAACACTAAATTGGGATTTTGAGGGTCAAGATGAAAGTTTGAGGCCTCGAAAATGTGTCAAGACAGGTTCCAACAATTTTCACAAAAACCAATTGGGAATCCACTCGTAATCTCGTAACGCAACTACCCGTCAAATTTTAGCTCAAACGGACACCCGAGTCAAAAGTTATGGCCTCCGAAAGTGTCGGTGTAAAAATCAAAAATTAATCTTGAAAATTTCAACACATGGGTTTTGCTCGTTAGGAAAAATAAGGAAATGGGTCGGAATTGGTTTTTTGAAAAAAATAATAAAAATGTGAATTTTTGGCGGGGGGCAAAGGACGGTGGGATAGGGGCGTGCCACAGTGGGGCATATGCGCCCCTGGCCGCGAGGCGGACACGCCCCGGCTAGGGCAGAGGCTGCCCCAGCCGCAGGGCAGATACGCCTCGAAAAGGGGTAGAAACGCCCCTGGAGGACGGAGACGCCCCGACGGGGCATACACGCCCGAGAGGGCACAGACGCCCCGGGAGGGCACAGACTCCCCGACAGGGCGGACATGCCCTAAGAGGGCACAGATGCCTCAACGGGGCGTACATGCCCCGGGAGGGCGGAGATGCCCAGACGGGGCGGACACGCCCCGGGAGGGCGGAGATGCCCAGACGGGGCGGACACGCCCCGGGAGGGCGTACACGCCCAGGGAGGGCGCAGGCACCCCGACGGGGCGAACACGCCCCGATGGGGCGAACACGCCCTGAGGAGGAGCAGAGCTGTCCTGGGGAAGGGCGGACACGCCCCGAGGGGTGGAGCCACTGCGACAAAGAAAAGCAGAAAGAGGGACGGGGTGATGAACACGGAGAAAAGATAAGAGATTGAAAATATGTGTAAGAGAAGCAAAAGTGAGGGCGATGGGATAAAGGGCATTGGGTTGCATGGAAGGAGGCCTATAGTCAAATACCAATGACAAGGGATTGTGAGATGGGATGAGGATAAAGATGAAAGAATGGATGAAGGATGGGAGGGATTGTTTGGATGGATAGGAATATAAGGATTGAGAGATGAAAGGGATGTTAGTATAAATGGATATGGAGACAAGGATGGGGAGATGGAAGGGATGCTATGATAGATGGATAGGGACAGAAGGATTGGGAGATGAAAGGGATGCTAGGATAGATGGATACGAAGATACGAATGGGGAGATGGAAGGATGATGATAGGGAGATGAAGGGATGTTATGATAGATGATGTCTCCAAGGACTATG
>VDFB02174650.1:19247-49321 GCA_007258455.2 Sequoia sempervirens
GATGGATGAATGGGATTGGATGGAGGAATAGGAGTAGATGGAGGACTAGGATTGGATGGGGGGTTAAAGTAAGGATATTGGAGTGGTAAATTAAGATAGGGGGACATGGATTGTGGATTAGGACAAGAGGATATAGGTGGTGTAGTGGAACAAGAGGGTGTGAGGGATGAATTATAATAAGGGTATTGGGATGGTGGATTAGGATGAGGATATGTGGATGTAGGATTAAGGTAAAAGGGTGTGGATGTAGGATTAGTTTGGGAAGATTGGGAGAAGGATTATGATAGAGGGGGACATGGATGGGGAATTGTGTAATAGGAATTATTGGGATGGAAAAGAGTAGGATAAAAGGATGATGTAGATGAAGGACATGACAAATATGGGGATAGAAGAAGATATAGGATATCCATTGTCAAAGGTGGCATAAGGAGCATGATTAGGCATGGATGAAGACATAACGGGATAGCTCATAGAAGTAATTGGATTTTGGAAAGTGGGTGGAGAAAGCTTACTAGATATGATAGTGTCAAGGGGATCTATGTCGTATACCTCTTGATCGACAAGACTTTCGTTATCGTTATTGATGTAATTAGGGTTTCCCTTGACTACTATTGATGGAGGATGAGGATTCATGATGATGATAGGATAAAGAGGATGGATAAAAGATTTTGGATGGGAACAGATTAAAGCTCAAATCAGGATTTTGGTCAAGCTCAGATCAGGATTGGATGAAAGCTCAGATTAGGATGATTGGATGATGCGATGGGATTTATTAAAGTATTAGATCAATTTGATTGGATAGGATCAAATGATTAGGTGATGATGATTGGATAATTGTGATTGGATGAACTTGATAGAATTGGTGTGCTTGGATTGATTAGATGATTGGAGGAATGGATTGGTTGATTAGATAGGAAGAAAAAAAAGGTACCACTAGATAGAGCTTAAAAAATTGAGCAATTTTGGTTTTTGAATGAAGTTGATCTGATGCACGATTTGTAAATGATGGCCTCGGGAAGTTAGGGGCATGTCCACCCCGCGATGTAGGGCGTGGCTACCTTGGGATGGTCAAATTATTGATAGGAGAAAATAGAATGTACCACTGGATAGAGCTTGAAAAACTAAGCAACTTTGGTTTTTGGATGAAGTCGATCCGATCCATGGTTTGTAAATGATGGCCCCAGGAAGTTAAAGGGGCATAGTCAGCTTTCTACAGTAAATCAGGGGTGTAATCACCTTTCTGCAGTAAAACAGGGGTGTAATCGCCTTTCTGCAGCAAAACAGGGGCGCTTCTGCCTTTCTGCAGCAAAACAGAGGGCGCTTCCGCCTTTCTGCACTGATTATGCGTGGTGTTTGGTGATATAAATGGTAAAATTATGGTGTTTGTTAGGTGAGGGTATGGACTTTTGAATGGATTAGGGAGAAATTAAAATGAACGGGTGGATTGAAGATGATTGTGGAGAATGAGTGGGGATTTAGAATGGTTAAATGAAAGTTTGGAATGACGAGATGGAGGTTTAAAATGGTCAAATGGAGGTTTTTGGAGGTTTAGAGTGACAAAACAAAGGCTTAGAATGATGAGATAATGGTTGGGAATGGTTAAATGATGGTTTAGAGGCTAAAGAGACCCAAACGGGGTGATCTCGGATGTTCAAGAGGGAAAATTCGCCCCTCTACAGCAAACCAGGAGTGTAATCGCCTCACTGTGGTAAAAACAGGGGCATAATCGCCCCACTGCGGTAAAACAAGGGCGTAATCGCCTCACTGCGGTAAAAATAGGGGCGTAATCACCCCACTGCGGTAAAACAGAGGCTTGGTTTGATACAAATGACTATGGAAAGGACTTTAAAATGACAATGATAAGGCCAAATTGTCAAAATTTCACTGGTTTCTCACAAGAAAACACTCTCAAGCAAGCACAACCCTACGATTAGTGTTAAGGGTATGGCCAAAGAGGTTTTGATCTAGGATGCACAAGGTGTCTAGGGAGTCCTCAATATACTCTTGGTACATGAGGCACAACCGTGAACACCAGCCCATCACAAGCGTGAGTCAGGAACCCCAGTGAGATACTGAAGGGCTCAGACCAACTCTTCACGTCTATCTAGGTATCACCCTAGCTTCGACGCTCCGCCAATTACGACGTGACTAGATTGGAGTACAACTTTCGCTCTCCCTCATTTATATACCCCGCTAGTATGCATGGTTGGAATCGTCCCTTGGGGTGATGAAATCCCCAAGTAGGTCCCACTATAAAGAAAACACTAACCATTTCCAACTACTCCCCAGGCTCACACAAAGTGCAAGGGAAAAGTGAAAACAAGCTAATGCCCCCTTTGGGTAACACAAAAAGACAAGCACAGCAAGCAATGAATATTACTCCCTCTAATTAAACTATGTTCTTAGATTAATGCAAACAGCAAGGATAGTTTAAAAAGTTTGAGCAAATGGATAACCCTGCAAGCAAATGTTAGATGTTTTATCCTACTTTCTCCATCAACTTCACAAGAGTATGCTACAAAAAGTTAGCAAAAAACACATGTATCCTTGCAAGAACAATGTTAGGGAGAAAATAGCAAAGAAAATCGAGGCCAAGATAATAATTTTACCTTCTAGGGGGCGCAGTCGTCCTTCTGCAGCAAAATAGGGGCGTAATCGCCTCACTACGGTAAAAACAAGGGCGTAATCGCCCCACTGCGGTAAAAACAGGGGCATAGTTGCCCCACTGCGAAAAAGTGCACAAATCTCAGCCCAGGGGGCGTAATCGCCTCAATGCAGTAAATGTTAGCACAAAAACAATTTTTTAGCCCAAGAGGGTGCAGACGCCCCACTACAGAAAAGTGTTAGCACAAAAACAATTTTCAGCCCAAGAGGGTGCAGACGCCCCACTGCAGTAAAGTGTTAGCACAAAAATAATTTCCAGCCACAAGAGGGCGCAGACTCCCCACTGCAGTAAAGTGTTAGCACAAAAACAATTTTTAGTCCAAGAGGGCGCAGACACCCCATTGCAATAAAGTGTTAGCACAAAAATAGTTTTCAGCCAAAGAGGGTGCAGACGCCCCACTACAGTAAAAATAGGGGCGTAATCGCCCCACTGCGGTAAAAACAGGGGAATAGTCGCCCCACTACGACGTGTTCCTGCAAAAATCTCAACAGCAAACGTGAAGTATAAGAACCCGTTTGTGGGTCCCATCGAGCGTGCCAGAAATGTATACCTTAGAATTTTATCCTACTCTAGTTTGCAAAATAACTTAAAAATGCAAGTGCTAAAAGACTAAGGACACCTCAAGATTAGCCAAAAGAGTGATGAAACAAGAAGGAAAATGGACAAAACAAGACACAAACGATTCCACCTTCCTTGTTGTTGATGTCTCCTTGATTGGCCCTTGCTTGGGATGATTTTGTGTGCTCCTTAGATGATTGCTTGAGTAACTAAATGCAAGATTAGATGTGAAAAATGATTAAAAGAGATGGCTAGATAATGGTAAAGGATTGAGAATGCAAATTGGCAGCATGTAGTTATGAAAATCAAAAGTATTGTAAATGCCCTTGAGGAGGGGGTATTCATAGGAGAACTTGAATTCTCTAGAGAATTCAATGGTCAAGATGCATCCAACAAGGCCAAGATGAAGGGCTATGGTGGGTTGAGAACCCACAAGCCCTCACATCTTGACATGTGGATGGTGAAGTGGCTAAGGGGAGATGAGGTGTAAGTGAGGTGGCCAAAAGGTACATGAGGTGGAGGAAGGACAAGTACCAAGTACATTTGGGAGATGGGAAGAATCTTGGGTGAATAAAAGTGAATTTTAAATTCACAATGATTGGAAGAATCTAGTGGATAAGACAATGTTCCCAAAAGGTGGGAGTTTGTCACATGTGACTTGATGTGACAAGTCAAAGATTCTAGAAGATGCATGGGAAAAGGGGATTCTAGGAATAATAAAAGTGAATTAAAAATTCACATGGGGAAGAGAGGAGCCTAGGGTGAATAAAAAGGAATTAAAAATTCCTTGGGGGATGGGGAGAGTTGACTAAGGTACTAATTAGGTTTAACTAATTAGTAATTAGAGGATAATTAGGGGTTAATGTGGATTAAAGCCAACTTGCAAAAGTTGGAGGATGTGACACATCCTAATCAAGGATTAGGCATGTGCACATCCTTAATGAAGAGATTAGGAGATGGATTAGGATTAGATGAAAAAGACATGTGAGGGATTAAATAAATGTAATATTTATTTAATTCATTTGATGAAAAGAGGATTAAGGAGGGTAAGGTATTTAATTATTGATTAAATACTTTAGGGATTTGGCAGAATTAAATATATTAATTAAATAATAGTAATATTACTTAATTAACTCGAATAAGATGATGTTTAGGTGAAAAGTGATAAATTTGGATAAATTAAGTGTCCAAATTTGGATGTCTACAAATAGATTTGGGGTTAATGCATTATTTCCTTGGGATAGAGGTAAGACAACAAAATGATGGCATTTTCATCTCACAAGGTAAATATTTCAATGATTTACTTGATAAATTCAAGATGAAGAATAGTAAACCGATGAATACACCTTTGGACATGAGCGAAAAATTGGTTAAGGATGATGGGTCTAAAAAAGTAGATGAAACATTGTATAGGATTCTAGTTGGTAGCCTTATGTATTTAATAGCTACTAGACCAAATATCGTGTTTTTTGTTAGTTTGCTTTCAAGGTTCATTCAAAATCCAAGTAAGATGCATTTTTGTGCAATGAAAAGAGTCCTAAGATATGTTCGAGGTACAAGTAATTTTGGTATTTTTATGCTCCTGTGAATGATTTTGGTTTAAGTGGATTTATAGACAGTGATTGGGTTGGTTCTATTGATGAAAGAAAAACCACTCTAGGTTATGCATTTTCCTTGGGTCTAGGTTCCATTTCTTGGTCTTCAAAAAGAGAAATCTTCGGTCTCTTTATCTTCAATTGAAGCCAAGTACATTGTTGTAACTTTAGCCTCCTTCCAAGCAGTATGGCTAAGGAGAATCTTAATGGATTTAAAACAAAAACAAAATATGTCAACTATGTTATATTGTGACAATAACTTAGCAATTGCCATCACTAAAAATCTTGTCTTTCATACTAGAAAAAAACATATTGATATCAAATATCATTTTATTAGGAATCTTGTGGCTGAGAGACAAATTGAGTTGAAGTTTTGCAAAACTAATGATCAAATTGCTGATATACTGACCAAAGAAATTTCAAAAGAGATTTTTGAAAGATTAAGGAAAATGATGGGTGTTTGCACATTAAGCATTGAGGGGGAGATTGAAGGCACTAGTGCTTAAATGCCAACACAACAATTTGAGGAAGCCACGTTGCATTCTCCACCGTCCAACTATGTTTTCCAGTTAATAGTTTTGTTGTCGTTTTTAATCCAAATGTTTAATATATATCAGGGATGTAAATATGGTGATTTAAAACTTTTTTGACACCTGTAAGCAGCAAGACACTTGTTAATGTTTTTCTCCCTAAAACCTCCACACAAATATATGTAAAAACAAGGGATTTACTTTATAGAAAATGATTCCATTTCTTGTATGATATGTGACTATTCTATCCCCTACAGGTTCTTTTTGTAGAGGCTCTAGTAGTATAATTTGATAGCCTTAGATGTCTCATTTATCTGATCTCCAACACTAGTCAATTTTTTTTGTAAAGACCTATGACTTTGTTTTGTTCATACAATATAATGCAAATATAGTATTGGTTGTTTTCTCATCTTACTGTACAAATATATTTGATGAGTGTGAGTTTTAGAACAAATGCTTTGTTAGCAGTTTTATTGAAAAGTTTCATGAGAACAATATGAAATTTGCTTAGTGTTTTGTAATGTATGAATGGTTTGATATTGTTGTAGTAGTGAGATGTTCTATTTTGTTTTGTATATTGAAAACCCACTCTATTTATAATTTTTCTATGTTGAAATCTTCTCTCCTAGAAGTGGTTTCTCCTCCTAAAACCAACAAAAATTTCATTTAACTAGAATTTTTATGACTTACATGTTCATAGCAGAACTAGGAGAATCTAACACATAAGCCTCATCATTATGCAAGAACTTTAAATATTCATGAATTTCACATCAAAATTCCTACAGTTAAACAATGCATGGGGGATAGAGAATACAAAACCTAGCGCTTGAGGTCAGCCTCTTTGAGCTTGGCTTCTATTTCTTGGAGAGTGGAGAGCTTTTTGTGGCCATTCCTCACCAATTTTTTTATTTTAGATTGTGGTTGAAACAGTTGTTGCTTGATACCAGAAAAAAGACATCAAAATGCCACATTGGAGATGGAAACGCTACAACTTGTTAGCTATTGATTCAAAATGATTCATATAGAGAAATTGCAAACCCAACACGAATCCACAAGCACATTGTTTTAGAATTCATTTCTAATACATTTCACACATAGAATTAGGTTGATTTTCTGCCGATTCAGTAACCTAGGTTTTAAGGCATCAAAAATGAACCAATTGACTACATTCACAAGAAAGAACCTTTATCTATTAACAAATCCCTTGAAATAATTACCATCCATGTATCTAAGAACATTTGTGGACCAAATCCTTTCTTCCTTACCTTGCACCAACCCAAGTAGAAATCTTAACCTAATCAGGAGGGGTGTTCCCATAAGTCATACTCCTCAAATTCAAAAAACTATAGAAAGTGACGTCGATACCTCCTCACCAATTTTTTTATTTTAGATTGTGGTTGAAAGAGTTGTCACTTGATACTTGAAAAAGAAGGAAACATTTAAGGAAAGAAGAAGTGGTAGCTTCATACTCTAAGAAACCTTCTCATAAGCCAACACCTCATGTTCCTATGCCTAAGATAAAGGAACATAGTTTAGCAACTAAAGAACATTTAAAAGATTGGCTTGAGGAATCGGGAGTTGAAGAACAGATAGAACCAATATATATGGATGAACCTAGTTTTACAAATAAAGAATTTGAAGTTGAAACCTCTGATGTAAATACTTTAGTTCTTTTTGATAGTTCTAGTGAATCCGAGTTTTTTTTGTAGAAAACGATTTTGAGGAATTAGATTTAGATTTTTCTAGTTACAAGCAAATTGAAGAGAAAGAACCTTAGGAATCACTAAAGAAGTTAACAATGGACATAGAAATGCAAGAACTAGTCACATAAAACCTTAAATTGGAACAAATGAGACCATATGCATCTACTTTGTAACCCTACTCCCCCTCCCCCACATCACATTTTAATATATATCAAGGATGTAAATATGCTGATTTAAAACTTTTTTAACACCTGTAAGCAACAAGACACTTGTTAATGTTTTTCTCCCTAAAACCTCCATACTACTATATGTAAAAACGAGGGATTTACTTTATAGAAAATGATTCCATTTTTTGTATGATATGTGACTATTCTATCCCCTACAGGTTCTTTTTATAGAGGCTCTAGTAGTATAATTTGATAGCCTCAAATGTCTCATTTTATCTAATCTCCAGCACTGGTCAATTTTTTTGTAAAGACCTATGACTGTTTTGTTCATACAATATAATGCAAATGTAGTATTGGTTGTTTTCTCATCTTACTATACAAATATATCTGATGAGTGTGAGTTTTAGAACAAATGCTTTGCTAGTAGTTTTATTGAAAAGTTTCATGAGAACAGTATGAAATCTGCTTAGTTTTTTGTAATGTATGAATGGTTTGATATTGTTGTAGTAGTGAGATGTTTTGTTTTGTATATTGAAAACCCACTCTGTTTATAATTTTTCTATGTTGAAATCTTCTCTCCTAGAAGTGGGTTCTCCTCCTAAAACCAACAAACATTTCATTTAACTAGAATTTTTATGACTTACATGTGCATAGTAGAACTAGGAGAATCTAACACATAATCCTCATCATCATACAAGAACTTTAAATATTCATGAATTTCGCATTATAATTCCCACAGTTAAACAATGCATGGGGGATAGAGAATACAAAATCTGGCACTTGACGTCAGCCTCTTTGAGCTTGGCTTTGATTTCTTGGAGAGTGGAGAGCTTGTTGTGGCCATTCCTCCTTGCCAATTTTTTTTATTTTAGATTGCGGTTGAAACAGTCATCGCTTGATACCTAAAAAAGACTTTGAGAAAGTGTCTCACATGGGTAAAACCAATTTTCAATTGGTTGAATCATTCTGCATGCCACGCCTAGCCCAGGTGTAGATTAAAATGAAATATGTGTGGGGTAGATTAAAATGAAATACATGGCATGTGTTGTGTAGACCACATTTGGGGATGGAGAAATGTGCAGCGAGGAAGAGTTTAGAGTGGAAATCAATAGCGGCGAGTAAACCAAAGAAATGGAAAAAAATGATGAACGACTCAGATTCTTTTAATTGTCTTTCATTGATATGGATGTAATTTTAGACTATTGATAGAAAAAATGAGCTTGGAAAAGTATTGTATCTCTAAAAATTTGCACTCTCTAGACATAGAGGGTGATTCTCTAGTCATCATAAGGGCAGTGGGGTCCAAGCAAGCGCCAAGCTAGCAGCTCAAAATGTGGGTGGATGAAAACAATGTGGCACTTAGTAGTGTGTGGGATTACAGGTTGGCACACATTTACAGGGAGGCAAACTCTACCACTGACATCCTTTCAAAGTTCAACATCATTCAAACTCAAGAACGTATCGTTTCAGAAGATTTGTGTAGTTGGTCGGACCTTGAGAAGATTATTAAAGTTCATCTTTCTCAATTTTAAAATGACCTTCTTCACCCTCTGAGATTTTTGGTCAGGAAAGCAATTTTCTTGTCTCTAACAAATAATATTCTGCCTCGACCGTGGTGGTACTTTTAACTTTGTGGTTTCATTCATTGTGGCTCTGTATGCATGTATCTAAAGTTGCAACTTGGAAAATATTCACTGTAAGATTGTGATCAGTAACAAAATCTTTTCCTTCGGTAATCCAATTTAGCAGCAAGGCTAAGTTGGCAGTCTCAAAGGTGACCAAATCTTCTATAAATGGTAGTGTTTTCTATAGCTAAGTGGGGTTGTCGAAGATGGAGGTGCTAGCCCTTTGTAGGTGCTATAGGCTCTTAGTAGGGAGGGGTCAAATGTTCGAAGCAGCACCAGAAACCTATGAAGCCCAGATTGGGTGTCTCTTCAAAACTAATTTAGAGGTGATCATCAAGGTAGTAAAGCAAATAGTAGGGGAAAGTAGGCTTAAACGAGATCACATCCATGATGGGTTCATGCTGGGGTATGTGATCTCAAACATCCTCAGATATGTTCATAAAAAGAGTGTTGCAAAGGAAATCACTCATCGTGTGATGGACCGGCATGTGGAGGCGGTGCTAAAAACTGTTAAAGCTTTAGATAAATGGCCACAAAAGGGGATTGTTTGTGATATTGTGGAAACTGAGATGGTTCATAAAAAGAAAGAGGTGGCAGACGCAGTGGACTCTTTCAAGGAATCAATCATTGTGAAGAACATTCAATAGTTCCTGGATCATGTCATAGAAAACAAATACGCCCTCCATCAGTTCCAGATCACACAGATGGTAGAGTTGGGAGTAGGGATCATCGTGTTGCTGAACGCTTGGGCCATCTCCTTTTGAATTTGCTTGTGCAGGGTTTATTGTGTGATTGGTTGTGTTTCTAATACTTTTCTGTTGTATGTCTTAGTATAGCTTGGTGTTTCCTTTTTGGTGTTGTGTACTGCTATATATGTTGTATTTCTATTTTTCAATAAATGAAATGAGTGCCACCCTCATTTGTGGCAATTTGCACAAATAAATAAACTAGCACTTGCACCAGAAGGAGGTGCAATGATTATGTCGATTATTTTTTATATTAGTGTCAGTCAAATTAAAATACATGTTTTGAGTTATATGTTGCATGAAGTATGTTCAAAAGTTTTTGTTAGTTTTTAATTTAACATTTAAATATTCTATTACACTATTGTAAATAAATGTAATTGAGTTAATTTAGAAATATGTTTATCTTAGATTATCTTAGATTATATTTTTTTCTTTACACATATATAGATGAGCATTGAGAAATACATTCTACATTATATTTCATGTTATGTTTGAACACTTGAAATACAACTTTACAATAATAAATAATTCATATAGAACATCTTTAAGAATAGGGAAATGGTGTAATAGATATGTTCATGTTCATATTATTACATGAAAATTACATGCATGACTACACAAATCAGAATCCATGGCAAGGTAAACCTTTTTACTTTACACATATATAGATGAGCATTGAGAAATGAATAACATTCTACAATATAGTTCATGTTATGTTTCAACACTTGGAAAGATAATTTTAAAATAATGTATAAGAGTGAATTTGCATCCCCTATTCAAATCCATTTTTTTCGCTTATCCACTTTAGAAAACCAAGTTCGGAGGCTTAATTCCACCTAAGCCCATTGTTGGTAGTCCACTTGGCACCCGTTTTGAGCATCGGTAGAGGCATTTCTATTGGGGACGCCCCCACGATGTGCATATGTCCGCATGGTGCACTTATGTCCCTAGTAGATTCCTACAGCTGAATCTATAGAGGCATTACACTTTTCATTGTCAATGAAGTTGTAACGGCCCCTTTGGCCGACCGATCTGAATATGGTTGTTTTCTTCCATTCCTTCTTCAAATTGATCCCTTCAACATTCAATCTGACTCTTCAGAACTCTTCACAAACTCTTCAATAGATCAAGCCTTCATTCTTGCACACTTCAAGCTTCCATACTCACACTTTTGCATCCATTCTCACTCACTCTAAGCATTCAAGCATTCCATTGCAACAAAAGATTCACTTTGTCATTTCAATAGAGCACATTTGGGACCACGCCATTGCAGTAGAGGGTTGAGTTCCTCTCATTTCTCCCCCAAGTAGCCTTGAGTTCTCTTGGTGGAGGTGGTAAGCTTCCCTCTCCTCTCCTCTATCACTTGGTTGAGTAACATAGTACTACTTTGTAGTGTTTGTTTTTTCTTTATTACACTATTTCTTTATCTTGTTTCCTTGGTTGTTCGTGGAGGTGGAAACACCTAAACAAGGGTCTGACTAAGGTAGGCCCCTATTCAACCACCCAAAATTTTCCCTCTTGTTGTGTGTAGGTGTGTGTGTTGTGAGGAAGATGAACTGGAAAACAAATTCGTTGGTGAGATCCTTCTTACCCTTCTTATACTTGCTTTTCTACTTTATAACATTAGAGAATACTTCGTTTATTTACTCATTTCATTTTGGCCTTTTAATTGAGTAGCTAGGTCGTTAGTCATTTTGGTGAGTTCAACATTGTCTCTACTACTGTCTAACTGTATGGACTACAACACACTTTAGAGACACCAGCGAGTCGCACTGTCATCTAAAGACCTAGTGGACATCCTCTGGCAGAGAGCTCCCTGAGGCACAAAGTTGAACCTAGAAACCAACTTTCCTAGCCCCACCTTAGAACTCAGGATTGTAGAGTGATTGCAGGACCCCATAATCCTCATCATTCTTATCCTTATACCCTATATGTTATACTTAGGTGAGGTAAGTTAGGGCAGCCTCTCGCATCTTGACCCTCCGTAACCTGGGGTCTTACACGCGGTGGTCCCCCTCTCTTACATTTTTGGTGAACCTAATGTGAACCAACGTTTGTTCATATAACAGTGTTGGGACTTCCCTCAGATATTTCACAATTGTTGTGTTCTTGAGTGTTGCAAAATTTTATGAGCATCACAACCCAATCCACAACTTCTGGGCATATTGTGAGGAGAAGTGTATGACACCTCCCGATGGATAGGATGAAGGTCTTGCTTGGTCTCTCTATAGGCCTTTTCTCTAGTCCTATCATTAGTTTGGTTACGCAAGAGCAGTTATCAAGGAATGGGATGGGATTCATTGATGAAACTGATCACATTCCCACTCCTCCTACATCTCCCATGCCATCATCAGTGGATGAGCATGATGTCATTCAAATCCCTACTAAATATGTGTCTGCCCTTGCTAAAGGGTTGGACGACCTAGAAAACCATTTGGAAAGGAACTCGAAGATGGCTAGGGTCACTCATATTGTTAGTGAATTAAAGCATATGATGGGTAAAGATCGAACAAGCGTAGAGCTTCTAAATAGTCTCCTTGGTCTTTCCAAAGCGTGCACTCCTTCGAGCAACCCTAGCTTTGCACAAGGGGTCACCTTCGAAGAGCATGAGGGACAATTAGGGGTATCAATGCCTCCCACTTCCATTTACATGGCCAATGCGGTCCCTTCCATCCCTAAGCAACCTAAAACTATCAAAGTGAATAAAGTCCCATTGGGCTTTAGCTTTACCCCTTCTGTCACCTCTACTGGTGGAGGTCATAGCAGACTAGGTGATTGAGGTTTTGGTTATTGGCAATGGATTCGATAGCAAAGGTGGTGCTAGTAGAGGTGGTCCCAGTGGAGGTCATGGTGGTGGCTTTGGTGGAGGCCCTACCGACAGCAACAACTTTGGTAGTGGTTCTGGCAAAAGTCATACCAATGGCAGTTTTGGAGGTGGACTTGGCGATGGCTCTAGAAGAGGTTTTCTAGCCCTATTTCTTCCAACAACCCTATTCTAAACACTCTTCTTCGAAACATGGGTAAGATGCAAAGCCAGTTAGCGAGCCTTTCTTAGGCCTCATCCCAACCTATCTTCCAACCTTTCTTCTAACATAGCCCATTTTCGGTTGCTATCTTGAACACTCCCTTCCCTCAGGGAATGGAGATTCCAAAATTTGAGAAGTTTGGTGGCAAGGGAGATCTGTAGAAACATGTTTATACCTTTAACGCCCTTTGCACGAACTTCTTCCATCATGATGCATTGATGGCTAAACTATTCCCTTGATCTCTCAAGGACACAAAACTTGAATGGTACTGTTCCTTACCCAACAACTCCATCTTCTCATTTGATCAACTCGTAAATCAGTTCCTTAAACAATTCCAAGAAAACATGGGCCAAAGATGACCTTTTCAGATCTCATTCGATGTAAACAAGGAGATAACGAAAAGATTACTAATTTTATAGCTCATTATCAAGCGCTTCTTTCAAAAATATTGTACCAACTGTTTGATTTTGATGTGTAGAAGGTATTCATAGGTAACTTACAAAGGCCTTGGCAAGAGAAGTTTGCCTTGATGAAATACCCTTCTTTCACACATTTGCGTGCAGCTTTACAAGAGTACCAGCAAATAGTTGCTCAGTTTGGGGGACCCTCTTTGCATTCCTGTTCTGAAGGAAAATCCATCGTATCAATCTCTGGGAAAGGTAAATTCATTGTGAATGTAGTAGCCACTGTTGATGACAATGGCCTCAGATGTAACCAGAAGTTCACAAAGTTGTTAGAATCTTATACTTCCATCTTACAAAAGTTGTTGAAGGATAAGATCATAACTTTCTCAACCCCTAAGCCTATTAAGGAATCTTACCCTAATTGGTATGAAGGAGAACTTATTGTTAGTACCATTGTGTTAATGGACATGATACCGAATGATGTATGCGGTTGCGTCATGAGATACAGGACTACATCGAGGACGGTACCATTTATCTCGATGGGAATAAATAGAACACTAACAAATTAGTGGTGAAGGAAAATAGTGAATTATAGATATACATAGACCCGTTTCCATCACACTCTGCTAATATGATTGTTGATCCTACTAATTTTGTTACCCAATCCGAGGTCTATGTTAATATGGTTGAACAGTAACTTCCACTGTTCCACCCACACCCAGTTTGCCATATATTACATTTACATCACAAGATTTTCCCTTAAACAAAAAACCCTCACCTCTCTACATTCCCGCTCGTGTCAATGGTAACATTGTGATAGGAGTCTTAATTGACCCCACGAGCCATATGAATTTATTACTGAAGAAACATTAGTATTAAATTCACTACAAAATGAGAAATATGAAGAAATGAAATCTACCATCCGTACACATGATGGTGTGAGTCTTAAACCCTATGGATCAATTACCTTGTATGTCCTGGTTGGACCTAGGACTGTTGGCATAGTCTTTGATGTCATCTTAGAGTCGGATCTGTTCAGAGTGAAGTTGGACATTCCTTGGTTAGCTTCCATGAATGAGACCACCTTCGTTATTCATAAGTGTTTAAAATTTTCCCACAAGGGTGTCATGCATGTAGTACATGACACCAGATATCATCCCTTGGTATCTCGTGGTGGGGGTATGTTCAGGATCATGATGGGCCAAAAAGTGGTGATATGATGGGTATTTGAAGGGTATGTGGCTGACGACTTTTTTTTCACCCAAAATTAATGAAATGAAAAGGGTTTTTAAAGGAGATTCTTAGCTTTCCACTAATATAATTTATGCTTTAATTTTAATTTAATAAATAATTATTATTCATTTTCTATTTGAATTATGACAAAGCTCCTGATTGATAGCCTGATTGAAAAACATCTACAGCTTTCAAACTGCATCACATTTTTTGAATCCAAAACATGCTTCACATTCTATGATTCGTATAATATAGGATTCAAAAAATAAAATTTGAATTTCATGAAGTTTTGACCAAGTTAAGGTGGTTAGACCTACAAATTTTTATATTTTTTAAGAGTTGTAATAAAAAAAATCATAATTAATTATTTACTTAGAAAAAAATTACAAAAAAATATGCATCACATCGGGACATGAATCATCTACTTATATCTAAAATATTATCATTTTATTATGGTTAGGGTGGTCAGACATACACCTACTTATTTTTTCTTTGAAATTTAAGTACTACTGGATTGAAATTTCAAAATTTCACCAAATAGATTTTTTTTTTTTTAAATAAACCTAATAGTTTAGAATCTGCATTCAATTTGCTAAAAATTCTATTCTTACATATTTTTGAAATAATATAGATAACTTATTCAAATTTTTATGTCAAGTTGCCTAACTTTGAATTTTTTGAGTTTTTTGCCACTTAAGGGCATGTTTTTTCCATGATGATCCTGCACATACCCATGGATATTCATTAGATCACTTATGGTCCTCTCCAGTTGGTCTGCTTCCTCTGAGAATGAACCTACTTTACAAAAACTATGTGAAGTATAAAACTGGGGGCAAAGGGGAGCTAGAACTGACCCTTCTTGTGACAGAACAATCGATTGCCTCCTCTTCCCGAGAAGAGAAGAAGAAGCCCGCGTTGACTACTATTCTTTCTTCGAAAGAGAAGGAGAGTGTTGGCTCCCTATCCTTCTCGCAAAGGTAAAGAGAAGGTTATATCGACCGCTCCCTCTTCCCTAAAGAAAGAGTACAATTCTATGACGAATCCCTCTCCTTCCCACAAAGGTAAGGAAAAGGTGACCTTTTCCCGAACTGCCCCGTCCTCTCCCCTTTCTTGGGAAGAGTATTGAATGAGCAGACCCAATGGATACCCACTGAGTCCAATGATCCCTCCTTGGTGTAGGCCCAAGATCAAGATCATGGACCTCCCTAATGAATTTTCTTGGACCATGGTATTATTTATACGGTAGAAATAAAGGTTCTCACAAAGAATTCGATCTATAGCCTCCTACCACTCCCGCTTCTAAGGTAGTGAACAGAAAGAGGCCTATTTCCAAGGCTCTCGAGTCGACCTCTCCTATCGCTCCTCAGCCTGTTCCCCCTACTCCCGCGTAGGAACTTATTCCTCTACCTGAAACGGCCATAGTGGACATTCCTATGGTTGAGTAGGAACCTCTTGTCCCTTTGCAAACCCTGGCCTCTAACTCTAGGAGTCATAGAAACTACCTTGCACGTGAATGCGAGCACTGGTGAAAGGCTCTCTTGGCCAACTAGGCCACTTCACAATAGGAGGAAGGAACAACTGCTCCAGCTTCAAGACCTCCTACAATGTCTTCTTCCTCCCTTCCTTCTGCTTCTCTCTAGTCTGGTCCACTCTCGACTTCTGTTGCGAGGGAAAATGTGCCTAACCCTAAATAGGTGCAAGTGTTCATCGCTCCTTCGGTAGAGCCCCCTTTGCTGATGTCCATTTCATATATTCAACCCTTCCTAAAGCCCATGGATATGGTCAATACCTCAGTTGTATCCACTATGGTTCTTTCTTCCTCTTCCTTTGCACCCCTAGCTTCGTCTATGGGGAGTTCATCTCCTCCAATGAAGAAAGAGGCAGAGGCTGGTAAGAGGAGTCCACCTTCCTCACAAGGTGGTCCTGTGTTGACTTGTTTTTTCCTTGTAATAAAACTAGTCCTGATTTCTCCTGAGTTCTTCACTGCTCCTGAGTCATTCGGCGAGCTTAGCGGTGAATCTCAAGCACAACCCATCCCATCTGCTAAAGTAAGATGTGGCGCTCTTATGGGGTGAATGTTTAACTATGTGGATGAGGTTCTAGATCTTCGTGAAATCGCTGACTTTGACTCCATAGGAGCTTGGTGGAGAGGACCTTGAGGGGCTCTCTTCCTTGGCCCTTGTTGTAAGAGGGCCAGATGATCCTCCTCTTAACATCCCACCATTGTAGGCTTGTCCTCCTTCCCCTTATGAGGATCTAGATTGGGAAGTGGATGACCTCTTGGCCTATCAATGTTAGAAGGAGGCCCTTTCTTGATCTTGTGTGTGTGTGTTTTGTGATGTGTTCCCCTCATACTTGTGTTATGTGTGCCTAGATGACCCTCATCACCCTCGTTGGTGTGTGGATATAGGCATGGTTTTTGTATCATAAACCTTCTTCTATTTGTATCATCATTCTTCCATGTTTGTGCTTGATTTTTGATAAATTGGGGACGATGCAAAGCGTTGAGGGCATTTAGGCTTCCCTTCCATGTTGACCCAATTTTTTTTATTTTTACTTTATTTTCCATGCATTCTACCTGATCTAGTTAGGGATTGATGATCTTTTGTGTTGCATTGTGGTTACCTATTATTATATAAGCTCAAACAGATCTGACCCCACTAAACAAGATCCCCTTGTGCCCTTTGTTTGCATTTTTCTTTTCTCTTTTGCTTTCTCTTTGTCTTTCTCTCTTCCTTGCTTGAGTTGTCCCTTTTATGTGTGACAACACCTCTTCTTCAACACTTCAATTTCTAGAAAATGAATTTGTTTCCAATGAATCTTTTCTTGAAAGTCCTCACAATTTTTTGCTTAGAATCACATTCTCAACATGGAACCCTAATGGAACGTGTTTCCTTCATCACAGATTCATAAAGAAAGGATTTGAAGAAATTCCTCAGAAGTGGGAATAGCTTTTATTTCTCCTCATGTGGGCAATAAATTCCTTGATGAAGTGAACATCTTTTGAAAGGATTCTTTGATGATGAATTTCTCTAAGATGAACAGATGCTTTGAATTGTGTGTCCCTTGAGTGGACCCCCCTTCTTCCTCACGACGGGTCCCCAAGGGACCCTTCTTTCAAAGCCTCTATTCTAAATGGAATTGTTTCATGTTTAGCTTGGGGGCAACCCAACTAGACTCATTCCATTTTCTCTTACACGTTTAGCTTGGGGGTAGCCTAACTAGACCTTACTTTTCAAACAACGCGTCCCTTGAGTGGACCCTATCTTTTTGAAGGGTTCCTAAGGGACCTCTTTGAAATTTTTACTTATTGATGGTCTACGTGACCAACTACTTTTGACATGTTCTAATTGTGGGTAGACGTGTCACCGCTTCTTGACTCTACGAAGTCTGCTTTCTCATGTTCCTCCATGTGAGAGATCTTGGAGGATACCTCCCTACAAGACTAAGAACTTTTAGGGTGCTTTCCTTTGAGCTTCCTCCATGTGAGAGATCTTGGGGGTGTCTCCCCTGCAAGACCAAGAACCTATAGGGAACTTCTTTGATGTTATTCATGCTTGAGTTTGTGGGGAATACCTCCCTTGCAAGATCGAGAACTTGTAGGGTGCTTCTTTGGTGTTCTTCATGCTTGAGTTTGTGGAGAATACCTTCCCTACAGGATCAAGAACCTGTAGGGAACTTCCTTAGGGCTTCCTTCATGTGAGAGATCTTGGGGGTTGCCTCCTTGTAGGTCGCAGGCCTGTAAGATGCTTTGTTTTTTTCCAACTTTGTAGTTATGAGCAACTATGGAGTCCTTTGCTTTTCCTACATCTTCAGGTATGCCAGACCGATTACTGCTTCCTCGACAGTTCGGGTATAGATTTCTAACCTTATACGAGCTTCTTGATCTACTTTACCAAGCACTCATTACTATTCATGCTTGCTAAAGTGGGAGAAAAATGTATAAGAGTGAATTTGCATCCCCTATGCAAATCCCTTTTATTCCTTTATCCACTTTAGAACACCAAGTTTAGAGGCTTAATTCCACCTAAGCCCATTGTTGGCAGTCCACTTGGCACCTGTTTTGAGAATTGATGGAGGTGTTTATGTTAGGGACACCCATGCAGCGCGCAGACATTTGTACAACACGCTTATGTCCTCGGAAAATTATTGTGGCTAAACCTATAGAGGCGATACACTTCTCATTGGCAATGAAGTTGTAATGTCCCCTTAGGGCGACTAACCCAAATATGACAATTTTCTTCCATTCCTTCTTCAAATTCATCCCTTCAACATTCAATATGACTCTTTAGAACTCTTCACAAACTCTTCATTAGATCAAGCTTCCATACTCACACTTTTTCATCCATTTTCACTCACTCTAAGCATTCAAGCATTCCATTGCAGCAAAAGCTTCACTCTGTCACTTCGGTAGAGCATGTTTGGAACCACGCCATTGTAGCAAAGGCTTGAGTTCCTCTCATTTCTCCCCCAAGCTGCCTTGAGTTCTCTTGGTGGAGGTGGTAAGATTCCATCTCCTCTCATCTACCACTTGTTTGAGTAGCATAGTACTACTTTTTAGTGTTTTTGTTTTCTTTATTATGCTATTTCTTTATCTCATTTCCTTGGTTGTCTATGGAGGTGGAAAAACCTAAACGGGGGTCTGACTAAGGCAGACCCCTATTTAGAAACCCAACATTTTCCCTCTTGTTGTGTGTAGGTGTTTGTGTTACGAGGAAGATCAACTATCAAATGAATTCCTTAGTGAGATTCTTCTTACTCTTCTTACACTTGTTTTTCTACTTTATAACATTAGAGAATACTTTGTTTATTTACTTGTTTCATTCTAGCCTTTTAGTTGAGTAGCTAGGCTGGTAGTCCTTTTGGTGAGTTCAACCTTGTCTCTAGACTATTGTCTGACCATATGAACTACAATGCACTTTAGAGACACCAGCACGCTACGCTATCATCCAGAGACAACGTTGACATCCTCAGGCATATAGCTCCCTGAGGCACAAAGTTGAACCTAGAAACCAACTCTCCTAGCCCTACCTTAGAACTCAGGATTGTAGAGTGATTGTAGGACCTCATAATCCTCATCATTCTCATCCTCATACCCTATGTGTTGTACTTAGCTGAGGTAAGTTAGGGTAGCCTCTCACATCTTAACCCTCTGTGACCTGGGGTCTTGCACGTAGTGGTCCCCCTCTCTTACAAATAATAAATAAATCATGTAGAACATCTTTAAGAATAGGCCTTTGTGTTCACCATTTTGATGATGGGTCTCTAAATGGGGTGGTACATTAGAGCAAATCAAGTGTAATTCCCCTCTAGTGGGTTGAAATGGTAGTGGGTACCCACAGATCCAATCCATTCATCTCTTCCACCGATAGGAGGTGGTAGACCAATAAAAAAATCCAATTATAGTTCATTGTTGAAGCTTTAAGTAGTTTGAATATTATGATATTTAATATAATAGTTTTTAGTAAACAATGAAAATTGACAAGTGAGATGACATGCTAAAATTATTTTCTTTAAAAATAATTATGAAGTGATAAATATTAGAATGCTCATAATTTTTTGTAAAATAAAGGGATGGAGTTAGAGAGTTTGGGCATGTGCTGAAAATTCTAGTTTTATATGATTAGATTAAATAATTAATAATCGGTTCTATATAAGGAATGAAATAAACTTAAATAAATTAAGATTTGTTCCTAAAAAAAAAATTTATTAAATGCAAATCAAATTAGCAAAAAAAAAAGGGTTGGGGCCCTAGCTCGGTTGGCTAAATCTTTCCTGTTGCAGGAGGTTGGTCATGAGGTCTAGTCTCCCCCACCCCGGTGGTACCGGAGGGCGTGTCGCACCAGCACTGCCGGTCACGTTAAAAAGTTTACCAGGCGCACTGCAATTTATATGGGGTCGTGCTACCCGATTCTTGCAGTTTAAAAAAAAAAAAAAAAATTAGCAAAAAATAATGCAAATGGAAATAGAATGTTCCCTTCTAGTTGGAAAATCAATATCTATTGATAAGTGAGATTTTGGAGGCTTTTACCATTAAATGGATAGCAAGTTTACCATTATTCAAATTTCAATTCGCTAGAAATTCCCTAAAAATATTTTACCAATCTACCTTCACTTTGTTTTACACATGTACCAAACAGGTAGACAATGCAATTAATTAAAACATTACAATCCATAAAGAAACCAAACTACAAGACAAGGACAAGCAGTTTCCCTCAAGTTTAAGGTACAATAAATGAGAACAAAAAAGGTTGGCAGTTTCCCTTTGGCAAAAAGCATTTGGACAGTGATACTCTGAGAAAAACATATACCCTTGCCATGAGGAAGATTATAGGGTAAAATCAAAATAAATATATCCCAAATAATGTTCAAATTTGTATGAGGTAATAAAACCATATACCCTTGCCATGAGGAAGATTACAAGATAAATTCAAAACAAATATATCCCAAATAATATTCAAAATTAAGAATGTAATTCAAAGGCTAACAAATAAAAGTTTTGTTCTAGCATGGTTCCTACTTAAAATTTGGAATAATTATGCAATGTAAGTCTCATTTCAAAGCATCAGACCCCCCCATAAACTATGATGTAAATTAAGAGCAAATTAATTGATGTTCATACAAAGCTCAAATATAGAAAAGAAAATTTTAAAATTTAGTTTCACAAGACCAAATACTTCAAGTGAAAGTCTCAAGAACGACAAGGAAAAAATACATTCCCACAAGCCCAAAGAATATAAAAAAAAACCTTCGACTCAAGTATTCCATAAGCACTTACTACAACGATAAGAAAACTAAAGCCAAAGAAAAGGTATAATAAAAACCCAAGCCTCTTTCAAGCCTCTTTCCATTTACCATGGACGCAAGCCATTCAATCACCTCCATAAAGTAGCTCATAACATACCAAAAGAGACTAGAGTCAAATACGATCATAACATATGAAGTTGTAATCTCTCATCCAAAACACAAGATCATTCATAATCACATGGAAATGTGGCAAATTAAATCATGTCCAATGTATAAGGACACTGGTGTTCATGCCAAGCTTTATTAGACACCTTGCACTTCCTATTGAATATAAATATCTCATTTGTTTTTATCAAAATATTGCATACATTGCACATAATCGAAATTACTTTGTAAACACTTCCAACTCAGCTCCAAACCAAGGTCCATGTATAGTGAAATACAACACTACAACTAATCCACTCGCCCACCAATTTATAGAAACATATGCAAGCCACAAGGAAAGCACAAGAATATGAAAGGACAAAGGTAAGGAGTCAAAAGGAGGGGAAGGAAGTGATTGTTCTATAATCAAGAAAATTGAAACATAGAAAAAAAGATAGGGTTGCCATCTATGCTTTAAGATCCTTGGGCCAACATATACACCCATAAATTTGTAGATGAAGCCCTTTGCATTTATATGGAATTTATGTTCCTGATTGGCACTATGTGCTACACAAGAAACATTTTGCAAAGTTGATTATAGTAAGCACTTTTGCTCTTTTATCTCAAGGAATTTTGTTTGCATGTAGGTTGCAAGTTTGGAAAGTATGTTGCCTGGGATTTGTTTGTTTATTTGGTGTGAGTTGCATGTATGTGAGACTCTGGTTCCTTCAATTTTAGCTGTATACAAATGATTGACAAGCATAAGTATGGTTTGTTGATGGTAGGTGAAATGTGGTATCAGAGGCCATTTGGGTCATGCTTGCAATGTTGTGGGTTATGTTGATAGGAAATTTTGGTGCATAAATCATTTGTATATTGGACCAGTTTGGAGAAGATCTAGGGTAAATTATACATTGCATGAATCAAAAAGTTGGAATGCTTACAATTGAATATTCTTTAGAAATGCTACTATATACTTTGATATTCCTACTGCTCTAAATGTGTAAAATAACTAAGAAACATGAATAACAAAATACCAAGGACACCTCAAGATTAGCCAAAAGAGTGGTACAATGAAAAGGAATGCAAATAAGATAAAACATAAACACTTTTACCTCCCTTGTTGTTGATACCTCTTTGATTAGCCCTTGCTTGGAATTTTATTGTGTGCTCCTTAGATGATTGCTTGAATGTCTAAATGCAAGATTGATGATGCAAATGATCAACAAAGATGGCTAAATGATGGCAAAAGGATTGAGAGTTCAAATGGACAGCATGTAGTTATCAAAATGCAAAGTGTTGAGAAGGAAAATTAGCAGCATAAGGTTGCTCAAATGAAGAAGTGTTCTAAAAATGCCCTTGAGGAGGGGGTATTTATAGAAGAATTTGAATTCTCTAGAGAATTCAATGGTCAAGATTGCTCCAACAAGGCTAAGATGAAGGGCTATGGTGGGTTGAGAACCCACAAGCCCTCACATCTTGACATGTGGAGGGTGAAGTGGACAAGGGGATATGAGGTGGAGATGAGTTGTCAAGAAGGTACATGAGGTGGAAAAGGACATGCACCTTGGGGGATGAGGATTTCCACAAAAAGGGATTCTTGTCCCCAAGTGGGAGTGAAAGGGACATTTGAGGAATTTTAGAATTCCTCAAAAATCTACATGGGAAAAGGAAAGGTGGTTGGGGATATAAATGTGAATTAAAAATTCACACTCATAGGATGATCTAGAGGATAAAAGGTGGGCTCCAAAAAGGTGGGACTTGGTCACATGTGGAGATTGTGACAAGTCCAAGGTTGGTCACATGTGGAGATTGTGACAAGTCCAAGGTTCTAGAAGCCTTGGAAGAATGGAATGTGAATTAAAAATTCACATATAAAGGAGAGGGAATCTAGGAAAATAAAAAGAATTAAAAATTCCTTGGAGAATGATTAGGCTTAATTAATCAATAATTAGAAGATAAATAAGGATTAGAAGCCAACTTGCAAAAGTTGGAGGATGTGACACATCCTAATCAAAGATTAGGCATGTGCACATCCTAATGAAGAAATTAGGAGATGGATTAGGATTAGATGAAAATGACATGTGAGGAATTAAATAAATGTAATATTTATTTAATTTATTTGATGAAAAGAGGATTAAGGAGGGTAAGATATTTAATTATTAATTAAATACCTTAGGGATTTGGCAGAATTAAAGATATTAATTAAATAATAGTAATATTACTTAATTAACTGGAAAGAGGATGTTTAGACAAAAAGTGATAAATTTGGATAAATTAAGTGTCCAAATTTGGATGTCTACATTTTGCCCCTCTTTGAGATGGTGCTATGAAGTAGCATCATTTCAAAGAATATTAAAATATAGAACCTAGAAGAAGATGGTTAGATTGGAAAAGATGCCCCATCATCGAAAGGAGTGACTAGGAAGGGAAAAAGAAAATGATGAAAAATTAGGGATGAAGGATGCCCCCTCGAGAGGACATGCGGGTTGAAGAGAACACGTGTGTGCTCTCGAAATAGATGATGTGATGCAAGGAGATATGAGGAAGATGATGCAAGGTGAAGATGATGAAGCACAAATGGATGACAAAAGGTGATGTTGCCCCAGTCAAGGTACAAGCCAAAATGGGTTGATGATGGATGGAGTGTTGTCAATGAAGGATTGAAGGATCCTGAAACAACACGAGGATAGGGAAGGATACATCCCACTGAGTGGTATTGATGAGGGAAGGATACATCCCAAAATACCACTAAAGGATAGGGAGGAATACCTCCCGATGATGATGATGAAAGTGTTGTTGATGAGGGAATGATACATCCCAAAACAACACCAAAGGGATAGGGAAGGATACATCCCACTGAGTGGTATTGATGAGGGAAGGATACATCCCAAAACACCACAAAAGGATAGGGAAAAATACCTCCTGATGATGATGATAATGAAAGTGTTGTTGATGAGGGAAGGATACATCCCAAAACAACACCAAAGGGATAGGGAATGATACTAATGGATAATGATGATGATGGGTCAAGGCTGGTAACAAGACTGAGAAGTAGACCAAATATATGATTAGATGACTTGTGCAAGATTGAATAGATAAGGAGAAGATTGATATGTGAGATTGAAGATTTGGTTCGATATCGAAAGATTTGGACTATAGATGGACGAAAGCTCAGATTAGGGGTTTGGTTAAGCTCAGATTGGGATAAGATTAAAGCTCAGATGAGGATTGGATTGAAGACTAGGATGGTTGAAGGATATGATTGGATTGATGCTACACCGAGTTCCGGGTTTTAAAGGGGCGTAAGGTGTTGACAATCAAATTTTTTCCAATTTGGCAATTTTTAAAAATTGTCAAATTTTGCCATTTTAGGAAACCTCATGGATGTATGTTTGAGAGTCCCAATTTTTTCCAAGAAATACCCATTGGGGAGATAGGATGAATTGCCAACTAACATCCCAAATTCGAGATATGCATTTTGAGTTATGAGTGAAAACAATTTTTCAAAATGCTGGAAAAAAACACTAAATTGGGATTTTGAGGGTCAAGATGAAACTTTGAGGCCTCGAAAATGGGTCAAAACGGGTTCCAGTGATTTTCAAAGAAATTAGTTGGAAATCCATTCGTTATCGCATAACGCAACTACCTGTCAAATTTCAGCTCAAACGGACACCCGAGTCAAAAGTTATGGCCTTCGGAAGTGTCGGTGTAAAAATCAAAATTCAATTTTGAAAAATCGAAGACATGGGTTTTGTTCGCGGAGGAAAATTAGGAAATGGGTCGAGATCGATTTTTTGAAAAAAAGAGTAAAAAGGTGCATTTGGGGGGTTGCAAAGGTTGGCGGAGAGGGGCGCTACCGCCCTAAGCTGGGGCGCTGCCACCGCCGCGGCCGGTATGAGCCGCAGACGGGCGGAGGGCGGCTCGCTGGTGCTTCCACCGGTGTGAGGTGACGCTTACGCTGGCTGCTGTCGCCGCTCGCTACGCTTTGCCCTCGTGGCATGGATATGCACTGGCACGGGCGCGCCGCCGCTGTCAAGGGCATGGAGGCGGGCTCATGGGCTGGGAGCACCGGCCGGCTGGCTCACTGAGGCATGGCTGGGCTTATACGGGCGGCCACCGCTGGCCTGGGAGGGGCAAAGATCTCTGAGACCAGCCTCACACGGAGGTGCTGCCCACACACACACAAGAGGAGGGAAGGAGGGAAGGAAGGGAATGAGGATAGGGAGGGATGGACAAGGAGGGGATAGGGGATGGTGGAAGGAGGGGGGATGGTGGAAGGAGGGGATGGGTGGAAAGGATACAGGGATAACGTGGATTGAAAGGGATGGATGGAATGTGGAATGGCAAGAGCACCAGAACAGGAATGATGGATTGAAAACAGGAAAATGAAATGGATGGAATGGATGGAATGGATGGAATGGAATGGATGGATGGATGGAAATGGATGGATGGAATGGAATGGATGGAATGGAATGGAATTAAGATGGGGGGTTAGGAAAATAGGATGGGGAAAATAGGATGGGAGGGATAGGATGCGGGGATAAATGTAAGATGATGAGAATGAAGAATGAAATGCAATCTTAAATGCAATTTATCATCTTTGGAGCACTGATTTTTGCTATAGCATAAGACACAAGACACCAGGGTATGAAGAACCAAGGCGGATTAGTGTCTAACGCATGAAATAAACACAACAGACAAGGAGGCTATCCCAACACCCCAAAGTCACCAAGACCTTAGTCGGGCCAGGTATTGAGATAACCACAAGCACAAAAGGATGCCCCAACATAACACAAGACCTCGGGGATCTTGGTGGGTACTACGTGGGACAACCAAGAAGACACAAGCAAACAAAAAAGCAAGAAATGCCCCTATGTTGACCAATCAAAACACACCATAATACGATGGATCATGGTGGCCTTGACAAGTGATGATAGGGAGCTCAAATGATAAACAAAAGCCAAAAGCATCAAAAGATCGCAATCAATGTCAAACGTCCTTTGCCATAGGATCAATCAAGGGGATGGGTGGGATTGATGAGGTTTGTTAGGAAGGATACATCCTGTTGAGACCAAAGATGATGGCTATTAAAAGATCGTTATGATGCGGGATGTTCAAAATCGATTGGATCTCATGATACAAGTGGATCTCGTTTGTTAAGAACCAGCTAGATAAGGGCATAGCTTGATGGCACGACACAAGGAAGACAAGACATGGGACTGACACACCCTAAATACCTAGGGGATCGGGGGCCGATCAGAGATTAGTCGTGCCTACGTGAAAGCGCAGAGCCCTCGTAGTTCAGTGAAAGGCTGACGACTGACCAAGATGGAGACCTTGATGGATGGTAAAGATAGGATGGACAAAAGGAGAAAGACCGATGATAGATGATAGAAGAGCGAAGTGGACAATGAAGATCGATGATGGAACCCCGGGGGTGGATCAAATGATCGACCTTGCCTATGTGAAATCACAGGGGCAACGTAATTCGACAAAACCAAAGGCAAACAATGGATAAAGGATGATAAGATGAGTGGATAAAAAGATGGGACCGTTATGACAAAATAGGATAGACTTGTTAGATTGGATAGGATGATGACAATCACATAAAGCTCAGGGATGGGATAGTTATCCAAAGCAGTAAAATGTCTTGGGAGGATGATATGATAGATAGATGTGCAAGAGAAGTAGGGGTGATGATGATGAGATAAATGGCATTGGGTTGCATGGGGGGAGCCCTATTGCCAGATACCAATGACAAGGGATTGTGAGATGGGATGAGGATAAAGGTGAAAGAATGGATAGAGATATAGGGATGGGGGATGGGAGGGATTGTTTGGATGGATAGGAATATAAGGATTGGGAGATGGAAGGGATGCTATGATAGATGGATAGGGAGATGAAGGGATGTTATGATAGATACAAAGATAAGGATGGGAAGATGGAAGGGATGCTGTGATAGATGGATAGGGACAAAAGGATGGGCAGATGGAAGGGATGCTGTTATGATAGATGATTTCTCCAAGGACTATGTCACAAAGGAAGCAGATGCCCCCACTCTGGATATGTCATATATGATGAGGCATGAGGGCCGTAAGACGAGTGGATGAGAAGATAAAGGAGATAACTGAAGGAGGACAGGATGGGTGACCAAGGAATATGATAGAGCATGGGTGAAGGGGATGTATACCAATAGGTGTCCAAAGCATGCATAGATAGGTGCCCCTATTTTGATCAAGATCACAAGAAAGATGGAGGGAATGGGAGATAAATGGGATATGATGGTAGGATGTGGCAAATAGGTGGGATGAGGGGAATTTATGAAGAGGATAGATAATAGGAAGATAGGTGCATAGCGGATGGAGGGAATGCATATCAGGAAGTTGCCCCCAAGTGCAGATGGGGAGTTACGCATGACGCCTGTTTGCCAGGTTTTCATCATGGTACTTATCCAAGGTGCTTGTTTGCCAAGTTTTCACCATTGGATGGATTATTTCTCTTTACTTTTTTTCTCTTTTTGACTTTTAACTTTTGACTTTTTTTTTGACTTTTTTAACTTTTTGACTTTTTTGACTTTTTTTTAGGATTTTTGACTTTTTGGATGTTATGCAGAAGGAGATGGGTAAGGACATGTCATAAGGATCAAGGTGTTAAGAGCCCATGTTTGAAGTGACTGTTGGATGTTGGTACAACCTTATGAGGATAAATGGATTATGCATGAGGATGAATTAAAGGGATTTGATGGGGTTGATACATGGGATAATGTATGGGATGCTGGAAAGGGTATGGATAGAATGATGGGGTGGATATGTGATGGGAAGATGTGTTCAGGACCAACATTGACACATGTGGTGGTGGATGTGGAAAAATAAGAGGATTAAGGGATGGAGAATGTGGGGATAATGGAGGAGATGGAATGGTGAATTTCGGGACATAGGGACCCAAGACAGACGTAGGAGATGAAAGGGGTGTATGATTAGCTTGTGGATTAGTGACTTTGGATGTTCTTACTGATTTTTCATGTGATGGCATTGCATCTTTTTTCTTTGGGATCCACATGGTTTTGATCTTTGCTTTGGTGGGCCTTTGTGGCCTACAGATTTTATTTAGATTTAGATTTTTCTTCTCTTCACCATGTATTTTAGAGGGGACATGGGGAGCCATAAATTCATGTGGATGCTTAGATTTATGCATTTTTCCTTTAACAACCAAAGTGCTTTTAGTAGCAATGGGATGGGTGTGAATGGATGGATGATGTTGAGGACACATGAATGGAGGATGGAGGTAGGATTTTTAGGATGATATGTGGATGGATGATGTACAGGTACGTGCCTTTGTTGATCCCGATTAGGGAACATGAGAGTGGGATAGTTATGATGGGCGACATGGATAGGTGATGGATGGATGAAAGGATGGATAGGATGAGATGGAGGAGGTGATTTTGGGATATAAGGGCCCAAAATAGACTTAGGACTTGGAGGATATGGGATGGGGGATGAGGGGACATAAGGACCCAATATGGATGGAGCGGATGAAGGAGGAAGATGGACAGTTGTTTTGAGGTGATATGATAGAGGAGGAGGGATGGCGACATATGATCTAGTAGGGCAATGAGAAAAGCCGACATGTCTTTTGGAAAATGCTTGTTGAGGATGTCTAGAGGTTGTACCAACATTTTTGGATTGCGAGTCGTGAGTAGTACATCCAAGACCTTGCAAATACAAATGTTCTTTAGCTTGGATGGGCTCTATAATACCTTGCTCATGAAGGCCTAAACCTTTTCCTTGATAGTTTATTTTCTTGAGTATTCGATCTAGGATAGGATTTTTATTATTCTGGAAGAATGATGCGAGTCCATTATTAGGTGGAAGAGGAGAGTTGGTGTATATGCTTTGTTTTTCTTCTGCGAGGAGACCGCCATGGAGGAATGTGAGAGGACCAAGGGGATATGCAAGTAGTGTGGGGATAGCATTTTTAGGTGATGATGGGGGATCATGAGAAGGAGATGATGGGATAGCAACATTAGGAGAGGGAGTAAGGGCCATGATAGGATCTGGATTTGTGGTAGTAGGCTCATGCGATGGAGATGGAGATGGAGCAGTGGAAGCTTGAATGACAAGGGGATCATGGGATGGAATTGATGGGGGACTGTGATCTTGAGGTGGACTAGATAGGATGGTAGGATCTTGATCTGGAGAAGGGGATATGCTAGCATGCTTTGGATTAGACTCTTGGTGTGACTCATCGTGTGCGAGAGGCATGGTAATGGAGTCTTGTTGGGACTCTTCAAGTGGGGAAGATGGAGGGATGGAAGATTCATGAGGTTCATTGAAATGGACTTTGGTGCTACTAGGAGTGGGAGGAGTGGATTGGATTTGCGTGGATCTAGGAGTAGAGGGAGTGGATTGGGATTGGGCATCTTCGATGGATTGGGTGATTAGTGGGGGTTCAATGGATTTAGTGGGTTCAATGGTTTCAATGGTTTGAGCAACACTATGGGTGGTAATGTCAATAATAGGTGTGGTATGGAGAAGGGTCTCATCACTAGCGACCATGGATGATGGATCTAGATGGCATGGTTTCATGACTTCAAGATGTGGAGTTGGGGATGGCTTCTTTGTAATTAGTCCTTGGAGAACTTCTGAAACGAGAGACTTGCATATGGTTGGCTTGGCTAGGGTGGTAGAAATGGATGAGGGATTATGGATTGGTGGACTAGGGTTAGATGGAAGAATGGGATTGAATGTAGGACTATGAGTAAATGGAGGATTAGGATTGGATGGGTGAATGGGATTGGATGGAGGACTAGGAGTAGATGGAGGACTAGGATGGGATGGATGAATGGGATTGGATGGAAGACTAGGAGTAGATGTATGAATGGGATTGGATGGAGGACTAGGAGTAGATGGAGGGCTAGGGTGGGATGGA
>VDFB02174652.1:0-14637 GCA_007258455.2 Sequoia sempervirens
GTGACTTAGTTTTACATTAAAACATCAAAACCCTCATTAACATGCAAATCTTTATTAGCCCTTAAACCCTTATCATACATTAGTAGAAGGTAAACATATGAGATAGTAATGCAAAGACATCAAACACATAAGAACACTAGATTTATGTGGAAAACCCAAGAAAGGAAAAACCATGGTGAGGATTAGCTCACTATATAGATAAATTGCAATATCAAATATAATATGCTCACTATTGGAGGGTTCACTACTCAAAGGAAAGAAGGGCTCACTGCGAAAGGACTCACTATAGTACCCCTCTCGAAAAGTGAACTAAAACTACATTACCAAGAAACTTGACTAAAGTGATTAATAAAAAATTAAGTTTTACAAAAAAAAAAATTTAATAATTTAGACAATCAAATATTATAAAAAATTAATATTAACCCATTATATATATATATGATAAAAAAAAGATTATTGATTTATTATCATAAAGAAATTACCATTTCTAGTATTACTTAACAGTGTTATCTTTTGCAAATATACTAATGTTTTAATTAAAGTGTGGCAAATTTAACTTGGTACTTGAAAGAAAGAATTGTGAAGCGTGTGTATGTTAGTTCTCTTGACCAATTATCTCAACCGTTGTTTTTTATAACAGTACTACTTTTGAAAAAATTATATAAATGTGTAGCATGAAGAAAGGTTGGGGAAGGAAATGTATTTTTATTTATTATCAATAAAATGAAGTGGCAGATCTTTCTAGGTGGTTTTTTCCCTAGTTGGGATTTTCTATGTAAAATTGTGTTGCTCTCTTTCTATCTCGATTCTATCTTTTTACCCTCTGTAATTTATTTTATGGATTGTCTCATTTAATGGTTGCGGTTAACTTCTTGTCTCATGTAATTGTTTTCGTGTACAATTTAATTTCCGTCAATTGGTAACTTAACTATCTGTGCATTCTCTTAATCAAATATAAATTTGAGGTATTCTTTAAAAGTGCTTCATTTAGAACTGATTTGTTATCTCAGTTATTTCTCTTCCTCTTTCCATCAATTGAGAATTCCATGAAATGTAATCAAAATTCTCGATATTTTAATGATTTGGATATATCATGTTCATTTTGGGCCTAGTGTGTATATATAGATTTCAGTATAATTTTTTTTATGGTTGGTAACGCCATTTTCCTTCTTTACCTTCGCAACATTTGTGCAATAACTATGCTTGTTTCATTGGCGTTGATACTTGTTGACCCAGTATATGTAAATTAGCACAAAATTGCGTCTATTTCTTTTTGGATTTGGTTGTGGTTGTGCCTTTATAATGATTTTACTTCGATAGAATATCATAAGCTTCAACTTCATTTTCATGTAGTTTTCTAGGAAGATATTAACAATTTTATTTTATTACCAAAACATGCTTAGTTCTAGCATATATCTTTTTGCAGCAATAAGGCATGCTTTCCTTTAGAGCCTAAATACTTGGGGAATAAAACCATATTCCCTCAAATTTTCTTAAGCAAATAAGTTCATCTTAATTTAAATGAAGAAAATTGGGTTAGGTACTATTCCCTCTTAATTTATATCCCCTTATAAAAAAATCTTTATAGGTTAGGTATTTACATGAGAGGATAGTCCCTTTAATTTAAAAGAAAATATTCGTTTTTCTTATATAATAATTAATGTTTATGAAATTACTTTGATTTTTTTTTAAATAAAAAGAATTAAATTAAGTAAAAGAAATCATATTTGAATGGAAAAGTAATTAATTGTATTTAATAAGAATATTATTTTTCTCTTTATATTTAAAGAAAACATTTTAATTATGAAAATTAAATAGGAGATCAAGGTTAAAAGAAATGAAAATGAAATTTGAAATGGTCTATGAAATTTGACTTATTTGCCTTAAAAATATTTAAATAATCGAAGGTGTCTTGCATCTTGATAATATTAAGAGTAAGGTTAAATTTGGTGATAATATTTAAGATAAGTGAAATACTTGGTGTAATCATAGATTTTAAGCATTAATCTCTACTTATTAAGTAATTTTCTTAGTCATATATGGTATATATGTTATATGCGATTTTCTTCTGAAGTATGTGTATCATGATTACTTAAATATATCTTTAACTTGAATAGTTAGTTGAGAGGATAAAACATCAAGGACTTTTGAATGAAGTTAGGAACCCTCTATCAGGCTATACTTTGATTTGTTTTACACATTAATAAAAGTACTCTTGTTGATGCTAACCAATCTCTTTGAAGCATTGAGATAATTGTTTGAGTCAACCCATACTATGTTTTGAATTCACAGTAATATTCAATTTGTGAAATAATCATTTATTCATCATCATTTTTTTTGTATTGTTAAGATAATTTATTATTTAAACATAAGGATTAAATTTTTAATTCTTATTTTATAACTAATTTGGTTATTTAGTTGTGTTTATTTATTTAGATTTTGGGAGGGAACTACACTCACTATCTAGAAGAAAGAAGATAGAAGAAAGGGTGGCTCACTACCAATTTGAACTACTAACAATGCATCTCTCTTATACCAAAGGTATAGTTCCATTGGAGCATAAAGAACTCATTCAACAGACTAAAATGTAGACACTTTCTATTCACTGCATCTAAGAGTCAGGTATTAAAACTCGCATTCAGATCACCACACTTGATCATTTTCTCATCTTTCACATCACACTCCCTCTACTTAATCCACACAACAATTTTCCTTGTATTTATACCACCTGTGACCCAAAATAATCTCAATTAGGTCGGCCTTAAGGAAATGTATGTACCTCAACCGTGCAACATCAAATAGGTCAATATCAAACACTTCCACAATGTAAATAAGTGAAGGAAGACCATGCCACAACTTAACTAGGATCCAAATCTACACTGACATGCTTCTCAACACTTCCATAAACAAAAATCATCCTCTGTAATTAGCACTAGCACATTAGGTCGACCAGACCTACACTACACTAACAAGCAACCAAAAAAATGCCTCTCCAAGTTCAAAAACATCTCATGGACCACACATAAACATTCCAAAACATCTCAAAATATTCTACATTATCAAAATATTTGCCACTACTACTGCAACCACCTGAAACTTAAGAACACCTTTATTCTATGCAACTAGACACACTAGCACAGACATCCAACACACCAAAAAACCTTGCAGAACACCTAAACACCTAAAACCTCAAGGAAATGTAGATACAATCAATATAAGTGCATTCCTTGATCCATAAGACAAGAACCTTCACTACAAAGAAATGCAGATCAATCTCGTTTCTCTTGGACACCTACTTTCACCAAACAGACATACTGTCAAACATAACTTTCATTGTAGAAAAATACAAAACTCAAAACTCAAGATATAGAACCTTTAAAAATCTCTAATCATTATATGGACAAACCACACAAATATATCTTCAACCATGAAGAAATACAGAATAGAACACTAAATGCCACTATGTCACACTGCACTCTCTTTTATTCAAATTTTATCAAAAGAACTTGGAAACCAAGTGACCCAACTGTATCAGCAACACTATTGACATCTTTGCAACACATATGTAGCATATGCAACACCTCTCATAAACTATAGCACATAAACTATCTCTCCAATCATAACTTCTACAATTATATTGAAGTAAAGCATTAATGACAACACCAATAATATTCCAACACTTTCTTCATACAAAGGGTTGACATCAATAACAACACCCAAACAACTCACAAACAACTCAAGCTTTCAACAGTTCTTAGCTCTTTCACCATTCAAGAACTTTAATGTATATCAAATGGATGTAAAGTCAACATTCTTGAATGGACAACTAGAAGAAGAAGTTTACATTGAACAACTAGAAGGCTTTCAATGTTATAATAATCCAAGTTATGTTTATAGATTGAAGAAGGCTTTGTATAGATTCAAACAAGGTCCTAGAGCTTGGTCTGCAAGTTTGGATGGATACTTGCAGTAGCAAGGGTTCTAGAGAGGAAGTGCAAATAGTTATTTGTATATAAAAATAGAAAGATACCAATTGTTGATTGTTGTGGTCTATGTGGATGACATCATTTTTTAGAGGTAATAGTGAAGACATGTGCAAGGAGTTTCAAAAGGCAATGCAAAATGAGTTTGAAATGTTAATGCTAGGAGAATTATCTTTCTTTCTAGGGCTATAGATTGCACAATCAAACAAAGGCATTTTCATTTCTCAGCACAAGTACATAAAGGAGATGATAATTAAGTTCAAGATGGAATATTGCAAACTAGTTGGAACACCTATGGTTATAGGATGCAAGTTGAGTAAAGATGATGAATATGCTCTGGTAGATTAGACTTTGTACAAATCGATGATTGGTAGTTTATTGTATGTGACAACATATAGACCAAATATAATGCAGGCACTTGGAATGGTTGCCAAATTTCAAGTAGCACCTAAAGAAACTCATGTTAAAGCAATGAAGAGGATATTCAAGTATTTAAAGGCTACTGAGGATTTTGGATTGTGGTATCTGTAATGCCTAGAAAATGCACAAGACAAGATTAAAAGCAAACATGCAATGCTAAATCTAAATGAAAATCTAAATGCTAAGCAACAAAGAACAAAGGAAGTTAAAACGTAAACAAACTGAAACAATCTCACCAATTTCAAACGTATTTCCATGATTCATCTTGATTGCCCTTCTCCATTTTGCTTGTGTAGTATAATTGCCCTCATATTTTTCGTAAGTTCGTGCAAGTATAGCCTATGATAGTGATTTAGCAAAACATCGAAGATTCAAGACAAAGTGCTCTCAAAAGTCATAAGATTTCGCGAGAGAGATTGGAATGAAGAATGACAAATCAATTTATAGAAAATTGACTATTCGAAGGACAGGTCAGGATTGAAAGATCAACGGACGGTTGAGATTGACTGATTAGTCATGCATTCTGATAACTGTCAGTAGTGACATGAGTGATACAAATTAGAAATAGAATTAAAGATTAAATAAATGATTTAATCTTCGAGTTTGGTATTCGAAAACAGAAGAATTATCTTTGCATGACAAAGATAAAGACTGATTAAAGCAACTCTTGTTCAAATGCACGCACAAGATTTAATTAATTAAATAGGAATATTTAATTAATCCTCATGTACATGCAATTGAGTTAGCACTGAATGATTGAATGATTTGACGAAGAGATTACTCGAGAATGCCACTCAAACATTAAAGCAAGAGTTAACTGAACGATTTGAAATAGATGTTGAGTCGAGTCAAAGTGAATACTTAGATAACTCACACAATTATCTAAATATAGAGGAATGCGTTAAAATATAATTAATGAATTAAATAATTCATTTAATTCAAGACTCGATATTCAGAGAATAATTAAATAAATAATATTTATTTAATTAAATGATGAAGGGATTTTAAATGAATAATTAAATAAATAAAGAATTCATTTAATTATAGTTGAAGTATGATAAAGAATAAATTAAATAAGGATTTATTTAATTTAACAAGAAGAATAAGGTTAATTAGTAACATAATTAAATAAAAAACGTTTATTTAATTAATCAGATAGAATAAAGAAAATGTGAATTAATTAAATAATTGAGATTATTTTAATTAATAGATAGAAATGAAGACTATAGAGAATAATTAAATAATTGACATTATTTAATCATGACCATGAGGAATACGAATTATGAAGAATATTGAAGGTCGCAGGCCTAAACCAAATTTTGGTGTCTACATTTGCCCCTCTTTGATACAATGTCATTTCGGCGTTGCGTCAAAGAAAATCGATAACAAATATGCCCCAGTAATGCCCCAGTATAAGACAGGTGAAGGTATGCCAGCTCGGGAAAATTGACAAATTTTCGAAAAGTTCAGAAAAATTTGGAAATGCTCTCGATAAGTACATTGGATGGCCAGAAATGCAGCGGAGTTTGCAGAATTAAGTTTGGAAATGGGAGGGACGGGTACGGGATGATTGAAATTGAAAGTTAACACGGCCAGTAGGAAAGAAGTGACACCTAGGCCCTAGGTATATATAGGAATAGAGGTAAAAACCTATTCATTTGCACCCACCTAGCTTAGAAATTGAGATTTTGCTCTGCATTCCTAGCGACGATGTCTCCAGTTCCGGCCACTCACCATCGCACATACAGGATCCAGACCTTCCAGAGACCAGCCGGCGCGGACCCCCCGGTATGGACCTAAAACTTGCCTTTTGAAATTTTTGATTTGCGTGCATTTTAATGCATTTAATTCAATTTTTAGTTATGCGTCGTTTTAATAATTGACCGCATTTGCTTGCGCGAACGACGCATTTGCTTGCGGAAAACCGCATTTGTAATTTAACGTCGATCATTTTGCATAGTTGGACTGCGGTTCAACGCATCTGTGAATTTATGAAACGCATTTGACTTTGTGCATCGCATTTGCATTTAAAATAGCCGCATGTGATTATTGTGAAACGCATTTGAATTTTATGCAACGCAACATTTATATTTCAACGCATATGAATTTAGTGCAACGCATGTGATATAATTAGCTGCATTTGTTTAATAATGACGCATATGAAGTTTATGAACCGCATATGTTAAAAAGCGACGCATGTGAAAAATAATGACGCATGTGCAAAATAACGACGCATGTGCAAAATAACAACGTATTTGCATTTTATGTAGTAGAGTCTGTTTGCACTAGAATAGATGATTGAGGCTGACATGAGGCATGTATAATGCCATTGCAGGTTGTATTAGACATGATTTATACACGGGAGTCGAGACCTACTACGTTTCCATTCAGAGACAGTTTGCGGCCGGCAGAGCGACAGATTCTATGGCACCTTGGTTTACTGCACATGAGAGACATGCCCCAGATTCGAGCGAATTAGGGACTATTGATAGCATTGTGTGAGTGGTGGCATTTGGAGACATCGTCCTTCCACCTACCGACTGGAGAGGTGACCGTTACCCTAGAGGATGTGTATAGGATCCTGAGACTTCCTATTAGAGGCACACGGGTGGCATATGATACCCAGAGGGGTGCTGCTGAGATGTGTAGATATTACCCCCATGCTGACATTAGGTAGTTAGGATTTGATGATTATGAGATTAGGTGGCGGGTGTTGGCCCAGAGGTATAGACAGCTGGACTGTCTATTGGCTACACTGATAGGCGGCATAGTACTTCCTGACCGCCGAGGTTATGGTTTTCCCGTGGGATGGGGGGAGATGCTAGTGGGCATGCTCGAGTGTCGAGTGGTATATGCTTGGGGTTCTTGTGTGCTTAGGATGTTATACTTTTACCTACATGATATTGCATATCGAGAGGCACAGTAGATGAGTTGCGGTACCACGCTCCTGATGGTATGGGCGTGGGAGCATATTGCCATTTTCCGACCACCTACGACAGTTGATCTGCCACATGGAGCGCCTTATGCCTTCTGTTATGCGGGGGCGACCACACAGCATCACATTGGAGATACAGGTTACTTCAGACATGCCATAGACACTATGCAGCAGTTTACATGGAGGCCATACTTGGGGTGTGAGGAGTGGTCAGATGAGGATGAGCATTTGCCATTTTGCAGACAGGCACAGTACTTAGTTGGACGGACAGTATCACATGTCCACATTATATAGCGGCAGTTGCCAGATCGTGTCCTACGACAGTTTGGAGAGGTGTAGGATGTGCCTCGAGGACGAGCAAAGTTTGCGAGATCCTCGCGAGAGGTCCCGCTATGGGGTCCAGAGATTCCAGTGGCCATGGCAGAGGCAGATATTGATGGATTATAGGCACTTCCATGGGGATGGAGAGATGGACCAGCAGACCCAGGGACCACAGTAGAGTATGATCAGTGGTGGGCAGCGCACAGGCCGATTCCATTGACGGATCCAGAGCAGCCAGCGCTGGTAGAGCGGCGAGGGACAGGGCCACGAGGCAAGCGGGGAAGAGGTAGAGGTCGAGGAGGCAGAGGAGGTCGTGGTGATGGAGGAGATGATGGCCGAGGTGGATGGCATGGGGGAAGGAGAGGGAGATGTGGTCGGAGGGGACGAGGACCACCATTATCACCGATCCGTGAGGAGGGGCGAGGAGAGGAGGATGTGGCCATGCCAGATGTTGGGAGAGGTGGAGAGGAGGATATTGCTAGAGGGGGAGAGGAGGACATTGTGAGAGGTGGAGAGGAGGTGCAGCCGGTAGAGGCAGCCATCCCAGACATTCCGGCAGAGGAGGAGGCAGGTAGAGAGGAGGCAGAGATTGATGCTCTCGGTTTGTTAGGTGCCTACCAGGAGGATGATGATCATGAGAGAGAGATCCAAGATCAGATCCTGGAGGAGCTGGATGAGGAGGAGGATGGGAGAGTGAGGGACAGACAGGAGGAGATAGGGGCAGTGGATCTAGATACAGATACATTGCGTGCTCAGGTTGCATCCTTGGAGGAGCAGATGAGAGTTCTGATGGGCGAGATGGATGCATATCAGATGGAGAGAGACAGAGCTTTGATGGATAGGGATCAGGTTATAGCTCGGCGACAGGAGATTGAGCAGAGATTCACAGAGCTCAGGGCATTGTGCACAGGACCATCAACTGCGTTCGCCAAAGAGCTAGTCAGAGCTAGGGAGAGGGAGAGATACTATCAGGATCTGTATGAGGTAGAGATTCCACCAGAGAGACAAGCTCCCAGTTTCTCAGCGGCACACAGTAGCAGGTCCCAGACCAGGACCCACAGTCGGACAGTTAGCACAGAGGGGGTGGAGCAGCCACACAAAGCAGGTCCATATGACAGACCACCCTCAGCTCAGAGGTCATTGGGTTCCCATCATCATTCCCCCACACACTCCCGGCATGATGGAAGTGGCAGTTCAGGATAGGGGTACTGCTTGTGAGACATTGTATTTTGATATTATAGCCTACGGGCTTCCATGTATTATTGATACATTATGACATTATGATGTGACACAGTTGAGCGATATATATATATATGATTTTGGCAGTGATTCTCATGATATGCATTTCTATTTATTGATTATGCAATCCTTATTTGTACATGTGATGTTTATATGATATGCCTATGTGATGGATGATCATATTTATTTTATGACGTTTATGCAGTTAATGATATAATGGTGACTCTATGTGATGTATGATTCTATATGATGTATGCAATTTATAATTATGAGATGCAATATGATGGTATATGTATGATGCATACGACATGTGATGTTATACAGATGTAATGTGATGCATATATTGACAGTTGCTTTGTACATGAAATGCTTATGATATGTATTGTTTGATGATGAATGTCTATTATGCCATGATGATCTAGATATGAAATATGCCTATATGCATGTATTTTTCTAACATGTATGTTGATGCAGGATGATGCATAATGTGTTGTGTCACAGGACTCTGTCATAATGCAAGAAAGAACAACTGTTAGTGCGGAAAGAAAGATTGAGAAAGAACGAAAGACATGAGATAGATGTTAGTATTAGCAATCTTCGATGTTTTGCTATATCACAAAAGGTATTGCACTTTATCATCATTGGGCGGGACTAATACAAATGGAGAAAAACACCATGATATGACATAGATCAAGGTGTGCAAGGTCATCCACTTGCTAATAATAGACAGTCGCAGACAAGGATTGTCATTAACTCATACTAAGGGCACAAGTTGCCCCAGTGTTTTTGTCAGGACAAACCACAGACAGCAAACAAAGTAAAAGACGGGTCATGAGACATCATCACTTCTCTAAATCCTTCATGGGACATCCTTGAGGAAACTAGTAACATGACTCAAAAATCAAAGTTAAAAGACAGTCGACAGACAGCAGTCAAAGAAAATAGAATTCTGATACATCGTTGCTTCTCTAAATCCTTCATGGGACATCCTTGAGAAAGCTAGTAATAGGATTCGAGTCATCAAGTCAAATAAAATGATAAGATAAATAAGCCATAAAGTCAAAAAGCCAATAAAATATTTGCCAAAACTTGATCTTGTTTGTTTGATTTGTTTTGATTGATAAAAGGATTGATTTGATAGAGCCTAATATCAGGAGATACACATACCGGATAAGACTGTGAGTCTGGTTTCGATGTTATGACTATCTGTATAAGGCATGACAAAGCCTGGTTTTAGAAAGACATGTATCGTATAAGACGTTGAGTCAAATACCGTTGATGTGATAACCTGTATAAGGCTATGTTTGATTGTTTAACCTTGTCGATTATGCAGGAAGGACTCATCCTGTATAAGACATAGATTGTTTTGTTGATATCAGTATTCAGGAAGGACCCATCCTGAATAAGATACAGGTTGATTGCTATGATGATGTTTGTTTCCAGGAAGGACACATCCTGTAGCAGACATTAGTTGATCTATTTTGGTTGTTTTGTTTGGAAAGTTGTTTGATTTGACTTAGAGACATTGCTGACTTGTTCACCAGATTGATGCATGACTTGAGACGATGCGTTGACAATTGACTGTGTGTGACGACAAAACCCTAAAGTACTGACCTAGTGTGGCCTCGGGGGCTCATCGATTGATGGCCTTGCCTACGTTGTACATGTAGAGACCTCGTAGTTTGACTTGACTACGACTGACAAGACTAACTACAAATAAAAGACGTGTGTGAAAGTGAATGTGACGAACCCTAATGGACTGACCTAGTGCGGCCTCGGGGGCTCATCGATTGATGGCCTTGCCTACATTATACACGTAGAGACCTCATAGTTTGACATGACCAATGACCTTGTCATATAGACATATGGATTAAATCATGAATGTATGCAGACAAACCTAAACGGATCGACCGCCTCGTAAGTAACATCGCTAAATGGCCTTGTTTACGCTCAACAAGTAGAGGCAACGTGAGTTCGACAAATGACAAAGACTCGACAAGTGCTAATGACTCGACTTTGTTTTTGGATTTTCGAAATGTTTTGATTTTTTTGTCTTTTTGAAGTTTTCTGATGTTTTTGTGTTTTCTCAGGGCATTTTGTGATGTTTTTGGATTTTTCTATAGTTTTACGTCTTCAACACAGCCAATGTAAGAACCAATATGACGCACATCAAGTGTTTGCCCCCATTCAAGTATAAGACCAATCGATTATGAATAGGGTAAAATGGGGGATATGAAATGCACTCGATGTCAATCATTCCAGGTTATGGGAAAGACTAGCACTTATTATGAATGGTATATACAAGCGATGGACAGGAAAGATAAGGGATATGTATAGGGATAGGTAATATGTACAGGGATAAGGACTATGTACAAGGTAGTGGTGTATGTACAGGATCGTGGACTATATACAATGATAAGGACTATGTACAAGGTAGATTAGAATAATAGTAGACAAAGGAGCAGAGTCGAGTACACATGGCGCCTGTTTGCCAGGTTTTCACCATGGTACCTATCCAAAGCACCACCGAAGTGGTTTTCACTATTGGACGAATGATTTTTCTTTACTATTTTCTAGATTATCTAAATTTTTTGGTGTTACCAAGACACCTGTTTGCCAGGTTTTCACCTTGATAACGATTTTTTTGTGATTTTTTGATTTTTTTGTATTTTTACTAATTAAGACAAAGCTCTTAGAAGCTATGTGTAGAACCTCTTCAAATGCGGACTATTGATTGGTGAGGACAATGGTTCCCCTTCAGGAGTAGAGAGTTGGTACGCTCCTGATCCAAAAGCTTCTATAACAATATAAGGTCCTAACCAGTTAGGTTCAAACTTTCCTGGTTTGTCCCTTTCTACTTGATTCTTTGGGTTCTCCATTAAAACCAAGTCACCAATGTCAAAGTTTCTGTTCAAAACCTTCCTGTTATAGCTACGACGAAGGCGATTCTGATATGCTTGGAGATGGTCTAGTGCCTTCTGTCTTTGTTCATCCAGGAATTCTAGCTCATGGAGTCTCGATACTCGGTACTCTTCATCATCAATGTGGCCTTTCGGGGATACCCTTAGGGAAGGAATCTCGACCTCAATATGTAGAATAGCTTCAGAACCAAATACAAGTGAATAGGGAGTAGCACCAGTGGGAGTACGGATACTTGTGCGATAAGCCCATAAGGCAGGGTTAAGTTGTAAATGCCAGTCACGACCAACATCATTGACAGTCTTCTTGAGGATTCTAATGATGGTATTGTTAGATGCCTCTGCTTGGCCGTTACCTTGTGGGTAGTATAGAGTGTAAAAGTGATGTTGGATATGAAATTCATCACACAGGTGGCAGACTTCTTGGTTCTTAAATGGGCAGCCATTATCAGTGATTATGGACTGAGGGACACCATATCAACAGATCATATAGTTCAAGATAAATCTAGAAATTTGTGTGCCGGTAATGTATGTCATAGGAATGGCTTCAATCCACTTCGTAAATTACTCAGTGGCAGTGATAATGAACTTGTGTCCATTAGATGATGTGGGGTGGATCTTACCTATGAGGTCGAGTCCCCATTGGGCAAAGGGCCATGGTGACATGATAGGACGAAGCTCCTGTGCTGGGGCATGTATCAAGTCTCCATGAACTTGGCATTAGCGGCATTTCGTTACAAAGACATATGAGTCTTTTTCCATAGTAGGCCAGTAATAACCCAGTCTCATAATATTTTTGGCTAAGGTAGGACCGCTAGAATGGGAACCACATATAACCTCATGCACCCCACGCAAGGTTGCTTGTGCTTCAGCAGAATCAAGACATCTCAGTAGGGTATTATCTAAGGCGCATCTATATAGGGTGTCTCCGACAATGGTGTATTTGGCTGACTTGCGGAGGAATGTCCTACGTTGGTTATTGGATAGGCCAGTGGGTATGACTTCGGCATGAAGGTAATCATAGATTTCTTTGTACCATGGGGAATCAGGACCAACAATGTCACACACCATTTCAGAATCTGGGATATCGTAGGCTGGGACCAAAAGTTGTTCTACCAAGAACTCAAACTTAGGCACGTTGTTAGGAATGTCAAGAAGTGATGCAATTGTAGCCATAGTGTCTACTACCCTGTTTAAAACATGAGGTATTTGATGAAATTCGACTTTGTCAAAGTACTCTTTAAAGCTATCATCCATGCGCTTGTATGGAGCAAGCTTCTCGTCCTTAGTCTCATAATCATCATTTACCTGTCTGATTACCAGTTGGGAATCGCCATATACTTGTAGGTTCTTAATTTTCCACTTGACTGCCATGCGTAACCCTATCACTAGAGCTTCATACTCTACTATGTTGTTAGTGCATGGGAATGCAATCCTGAATGACTTAGGGATGGAATCACCCTGTGGTGTAATAAACAGTATACCAGCCCCTGAACCATGATTTGTATGTGAGCCATCAAAGTACAGTTTCCATGTTATGTTTGTGTCAAATGTGAATATGAACTCATCAAGAGAAATTACGCAGCTAATGGGTGAATGCGCCTATATGGAGTGCGTCCATTAAGCTGATCGACAATGACACAATCCTTTAATAAGCTTTTCTTTCTACATCACTGGATATCATACTCACTAAGTATCATAACCCATTTGGCCGATGCATACTGTGTCTTTGTATGTTTGAGAAGATATTTGAGAGGGTCTATTTTGTAGTAGCATTATTTGATGGTTAGCATGTAGTTCCTCGAGTTTTGGGTAGCAAATACTACAAAACTGAGCCGCGTTCAATGTTACTATAGTTGAGCTCATAACCTACCAAAGTCTGACTAATATAATAAATTGCCCTTTCATGACCTTCATCATCATTTTGTGCAAGCAATGCTCCAAGTGATGAATGGGTTGCCGTAATATAAAGAATCAATGGTCTTCCTTCAACAAGTGGCATTAAGACAGGTGGTGTGAGTAAATATTCTTTAATCAATTGAAAAGCTTCTCCACACCTAGCTGTCCATACAAAGGGTACTCCTTTCTTAAGTAGATGTTGAAAAGGATGTGTCTTATCTCCTAGCTACACTATAAACCTTCTGATAGATTGCAACCTTCCTTGTAATGTCCTTAGTTGACTAAGATTAGTGGGTGGAGGCATGTCCATGATTGCTTTTACCTTAGCCAGATCCACTTCAATGCCTCGTCTAGAAATGATATAACCTACTGACTTTCGGCTTGACTCAAACACACATTTCTTTGGTTGAGTCTCCTTTATACCGATACCTAAAATATCTTGTCTAAAACACAGCAAATGTTACTTCCCTTGTCTTGGATTTTACAATAAGGTCGTCGACATAATCCTCCATAGAAGTGTGTACTAGATCATGAAAGATAGTAGTCATGGCACGCTGATATGTTGCTCCTGCATTCTTGAGTCCGAAGGGCATAACATTCCAACAATACGTTCCCCAAGGACAAGTGAAAGCCGTCTTAGGTTGATCTTCAGTTGCAAGTTACGATCTAGTTATATCTACGAAATCCATCCATAAGGGACAACATCTCGTATCCCTCTTTGTCATATCCTTTATCATGTCTATATTGGAAAGCAAGGGGAAGTCATCCTTAGGAAAAGCCTTGTTGATATCTCTAAAATCGGTGTAGATGCAGATGCCCCCTATTGGTTTAGTGACTGGTACAAGATTGAAAATCTAATCTGCATAGTCGATTGATCTAATGAAACCAACGTCTAACAATTTCTTGAGTTCTGCCTTGACTA
>VDFB02174654.1:0-10022 GCA_007258455.2 Sequoia sempervirens
AACTCAAACATCAAGACAAGTTGGTAAGGTGTAGTTTCAATGAACATGGAATTTAAAAGAGTTGTCTCTAATCACAATTACCACAAAATTGATAGGTGCATTCAACAGTACGTAATTTGAGCAAGGGACCATTAATGGTCATCATGTTTCCCCATCCTATATTATTTTCAATTGTCGCCCTTTTCTTACTCTACTATATCTAGTCTTTGCTTACTACATATTTTGTAATTAGTTATTAGCTTATTTTAACAAAACAATAATCATAGGCAAATTCTAAGGCATTTTGTCCTTTGCGTATGCTTTTACAATTTGCATTAATGTCCACTATTTGGTTATGCTCTGTTGGATGTGCCTACCCTGTTCCCAAGCTCAGTTTACCAGAAGTGCTAGAAAAGGTTTTGGAGATTGGCTTCAAATGTACCAATTGCATTTGCTTGAAAGCTTTCAAAGCCCTTCAACAAGCCCATTTTGTGCATATCCTGCAATCATTCCATTGCATTTCTTTGTGGCATTTTGTGTACATGTCTACCAAGGAACCTACAAGTACAACAACCTAGGTTAATCCTCCTTCAATGATGTACATTTGCATTATAAACAAAACAATGTAATGTTGTATTAGAACGTAGAGAGGCTATGATTCATAGTTTATTCCAACAATTTGAACATTTGCACGGTTAACAGTAATAGAGGGCTTGACTATCTATCTATCTAATCTCTGTCTCTCAATCTCTATCTTTTGAGTTTCTCTCTATATATACACACAGAAAATTCTGTCCCCTCCACCTCTCTTTCTTTTTCCTCATCTCTCTTGCTCTCCTTCTGAAGGTCAGTTAAACTGTTAGATTTTTTAAATGTTAATTCAACTGAGCAGTTGAATAATTGAGGCTGCTACCCAACAGTCTAAACGCAATGCAATTTTCATATGGGTATTATTGTTATATGTGATTTAATGTAGGTGGCATTGATTGGAACCTTAGAATGATATATTATTAGATGAGCCAATGTCTGATATTGTAATATTTAAATTTTAATGAGCCCACATGGAGGACAGGCTGAAGCTTAGGCTCAAGATTTTAATATAAGATAGAGACATGTTTGAACAGGAAAAAAAAGGTTGGAAATTAAGCGGCACAATCAATTGCGGTCCCACGATGGTTTCTGTAAAAGAAATTTGTGAATGTTTTTCTATGTTGTGCTACAGGTGGTTCTTTAGTGAATGCATGGAAATTTAGTCGGTGAGAGAACGAAGGTAGAACCAAATTCCTGTTTGTTTTATGCTTTTGTCAACAGGGAGAATAAAACATTTATGTATATTGTCTTTACTTATCTCCTTCCTACTTCCACTGCACCGATAATCTTCCTTACATCATTAGAAATGAGAGCTATGGCTGCAAATTCCATGGCTACTGCAAAGCCTTACACACCCATAGCTGTACCCACATCTACTGCTGCTAATGCCGGTAGATCATTAATTCCATCACCCACCACTGCAGTTATGCCCTCAGCTCTCCAATTAATTTGAGTTTTTCTTGTGGGAGTAATTGGACATGAATTTCAATTTCCCCTACCTGCACACCAAATTAAAAAATATTGGACTTAACCAGATAAAAATATTGTGACAGGATTGCCTACTCAAATTAGTCTGCAGTAGAAACAGCAGTATCACCTATGACCATGACCTCTCTGATTCCAAATATTTGAAATTAGTAAGAAACAAAACAAAATTTAATCAATGAAAACAAAACAAAAATAATGAGAAACAAATCTTGAAACCAAAACAATTAAGTGGAACAGAACCATAAGTAAAACGCCAGATTACCTAACCCTGTTCTAAGTTTGAAGAAATAGGAGTTAGAATAAGGCATGTTGCGTATTGTACTGAGCTATCACAATTGTTATTCCCCTTTTGAATTGTGTTGTACCCCAAATAAATTTTTTGGCATTCTGTGTAAATTGAGCTAAATCTTGTTAAAATGCCATGAAAGGTCTGTTTTAGGTCAAACCAATCATAGAATCTTGGTGGGTTTCTGTCAAGGAACACATGTACAAAATTCTAAAAAATTGAAAATTAGGGTTTTTTCCCCTATTTTCAGGGAAATCCCCCGAAAATAGGACCTTCCCAGAAATGATCGAAAATGATTTTGATAGGCTTAAAAGGCTTCACGATCACATTGGTCAAGTCAGAATCATCAAAAGACACGTTTTACTCTGGTGGGTCTATTTCTCTTTTTCAGGAACGAAGTTAGGAGCTCCACAGCCATTAATGGCAGATTGGCCAGTACCAGGTGCTGAAAGCTAAGCTTCAAAAGCTTCAACGACACAACCATGGCGGAAAAGGTCGAAAAAGATGCTGTTTGACGAAGGAGATTCCTGAAAACGAAAAAGGTCAAAATTTGACTAACTCTGGAGATGTTACGAAGGGGAGATTGCTCACATGTTGAAAAGGCGCCTTTTTCAAGCAGGGGCGCCCATGATCTTTGAAGGTCAAATGAAGTCAGTAAGATCATCCGAAGCAGTCATTCTCAACGTTTGATTGCTGGCTCAACAGTGAAACAAACATCCAAATCATCTGATGAATGGATCGTAAGCGGCTGCTGACAAAGCAAAAAGAGGCAGTTGAGGAACTATCAGGAAACCACAGATAAACGATGAAGTTCTAAGAAAAAGAGCCTTTTCAAAAGAAAGGCGCCCTTTCTTTTGGACTTCCAGATGCTGACCAATGACAAAAGGCTTCCTTTGATAACCTTCTCAGCTCAAGCAAATCTCGGAAACGCAACTGCAAGCATCAATACCTGACAGAGCAGTCAACGGATAATCTGGATCAAAGTAGGCAACTTGTCAGATGAAAATAATCAAGCTAAAAGGCAAAAGCGCCCTTTTCAAGGAGGGGCGCCCTTGGATAAAGGAACCCTAATTTGAGATCCAGATTTCCCGAAGACAGTCATTCTTAGCAGAACAGAGCTGGGTACCTGATGAAACATCAAGTGAAAACATCTGACTCTCCGATCAACGAGAAATCCAGATCAAGGCACGAGAGGTCATTTCAGAAAGCTGAAGAAAGAAGATTGAAAATTTCACTAAGGCATTAGCAAAAGCGCCTTTTCTTGGGAAAGGCGCCCATTCTGTTGAAGCCCTAAACTCAGCTTTTTATCATCATCTCTCCCAGGCACTTCTCTTCAGTTTGGATCCAGCTCCGCAGTGAATGTGTCTGTGACGTCTCAGGATCAACAGACAACGCTAGATTCAGGATCAAACAGAGGGTTTTCAGAAGAAAAATACTTGAAAAACTTGCAAAAGACCAAAAGGGACGCCCAAAAGAAGTCAAAGGTCATTTGTTGACTAAAGTCAAAAGCTTTTTGAGTTAAAGTTGGCTAAAACGCTCCACGATCAGTGGAAATCACCTTTTCAACTTTAGATCAAGCCCAAATCACCTTTTGAGCTTGTGTTAGGTCCCCAAATTTGTGGATCTGAAGCTTAAACATACATATTCAAGGTGAAGGCGTCCCATTTCATTATTTCATTGCAGGATAAAAGATCAAAAATAGCCACAAGCTCTCAAGGATGCCATTGATAGATCTGAAGGAGGTTTTCATCCGTTCTTCAATTTTTCTTGCAGATCTGAAGCAGAAAAGGATCACTATTTTGAGGATTGGACCCAGAGATAGATTTTTCAGAGAATCAGATAAAACTTCCAATCCATCTTCTGTCTACTTCCTCTCTTCTTGTCTTAGGTTTTCTTGCACATTTCAAAAGGTGGCAGGCTACATCGTATCTCTCTCATCAATCGGTAGATCCAAAGATAATTTTCCAAAGAAAACCTTATCTCACAAATTCCCAAAACGCAAGATACTTGTTGCTACACCCTCCTATTTTGGGGGTTTTTCCTAAAAAGTTCTCGTAATCTGTACCTGAGAATCGGGTTTGTTCAAGATTGCTAATCTAACAAACCCATGTGCCATTATATTTTTCCGTAGCAACATTCTCTCAAAGAGGGCTACTGTGTTGGGAAAGTTGTCCAACACGCCCGTTTACAAATAACAAGCTGCATTTCTTCTTCTTCGCGTAATGACAATTTGGCCTTGAATCTATAATTGAACAATCAGACCTTTGCACTGCCAAAGAACCCTCCAACCGATCTTGGCTAATAATATTGTCGGAGGAGCAAACCCACATCACCAACAGTTTGCAGATCTTTATCTTTGAAAAGAATACATCTTCCGCTCAGTGGAGACCTGCAGCAGTTACTCTGGACGAAGAAGAAAAAAAAAAAAAGGGCTGATCTTGCAGCAAAAAAGACCAATATTATCACCTCCCGCATGGTAGTAAGCACCTTGACTTGCCAGCTGCGAAGAGATCATTCCAAGCATGGAGCCGCCAAAAGTTACCAAGAGCAACAACTTGCACAAGAAGAGGAGATGGCGTGTCATCAAAACATTGACTATTTGAAAGCAAAAGAAGTCAACACAGATCAAGAAGCTGTTGACCGGAAGTGATCATGAGGTGTCAGACACCTAGGAAGGACGTCCTACCCTCCAAGTGGCATTCATGAGACTTGAGTTTGACTTAATGCTTCTTTCCAAGTCAACTCAAGATGCTATTAAATGTAGTTGGAGTTAACTTGATGCTTCTTTCCAAGTTTAACTCCACTTTCCTTAAATCATGCATTGTCAGATCCCACTAATTAAGGATGTCTAATTGACTTCCATGATTTGTGGATCTTAGATCTCCACTAAATGTGGATGTCTATTTTGGAGGGAGACTTTACATTTAAGTTCACCTTTAGTTTGCTTTTAGTCAACTGAAGTAGTTTCCAGTTGACTCTTTGTTGACTTTCAGTTAACTGAAGTAGTTTTCCAATTAACTGCTTGTTCCCCCTATTTATGAATAAATCTTGCTAATTGATTGGCAAGAACTCATTGTTAACTCTCAAGGAGATTTTGGGGTTGCCCACTCCTTTGAGTTCTATAAATAAGAGCCTTTGGGCTCATTATTTGTTTAACCTTTAATTGCTATGCAAAATTGCTGCGCCATTGTTGCCAACACTTTGAAAGCGAATATTTGTTCACTCTTGGATGAGAGTTCGTTGGATGATTGTAATTGTGCATGATTTCGTGCCTTTGCTTTCCCAACTTTTGTAGTTCGTTGATAAAGCATTAAAGAAGAATATCAGAAGGCGCTTGCATTTTGATCATCTTATTTGAGTTATGTCTACGTCCTGTGTTTAATAGCTTGTTGTCTCATTTCCCTCCTCGGATAGGAGTCCCTCCTCCTTGGCTATTTGTTATTGACAGTTGTCGTTTGATGTTGTTTAATGTGTTGACTTCCAAGCTATACTTCGGATAGGAGTCCCTCCTCCTTAGCAAGCTCGTTGGCCAAGGCATCGTGATTTTGTTGTTTCTAGTAAACTATTTCTTAAGCTCATACCTCGGATAGGAGTCCCTCCTCCTTGGCAGATCTCGGATCTAGTTTACCGTGCAGAGTGTTTGCTTGTACCAACCTTATCCCGGTGTATACCCGAGAGTTCAGAGCCTCGGTCATATCCTCTGGAGATGGCGAATTCAAGTGATCCAACCATTCCATCTCTCCTTTACCCCTCATGCCTCGCTTCATCTGAAGGTATTGGATAGATAGAAGCTAGTTAACGTGAAGTTAAGATCTCAAGTAAACTGTGAGAAAAAGCTTAGCTAATGACGCGATTGTGTTTTGTGCACCCTTGTGTCCCCGCCACTCCAAGCATGTAAAAATATAGGAACTTTAGTTAACATTTCTCTTTCACGATTGTTCTGTGCTAGAGGGATCCTCCTCTTTAACTAAGAAGTGTTGCAAAACATTTGAAATACTAACATTTACAATCACATCTGTAGTGCAATTTTAAATGCCAAGGCAGTTCGTCACGAGGATACAAAATGTTTCTACCTCTTTCACATGCATATGCCGTTGTTACTTCAGAGAGTGCCTTGTGAGTTTTATATGCATGTCTATTATGCCCAAATTGCATGCATGTCTATTATGCCCAAATTGCACTGATTGTCAGAAATGTGCTTAAGTAATGCAGCACAGTTTTTTTTTTTTTTTAATTTGAAACCTAATTACAACGCATGTGATAATTCAAAAACTTTTGACAATGCAGATTTTTATTATTTGAATCAAGTTCCTGATTAAGAGCTATGCATACAAAAACCAAATGCAATCTGCCATTTGATAGAGGATACTGAAATCACAGAGGGGTCCATGTAAAAATAGACCTATAGGCGAAGATGACAGCATATAGGGGAAGTGGAGGCCATAAGAGTCTACCTACACCAAGAAGAGAAGCTAATGGCATGAGGAGGAGCCTCAACGAGTAACTTCAATCAGTTCTTGGTTATAGAAGCACTCATTCAGGCAGCCTGAAAAAGATGGCAGTTGGGAGGATTACAATGAATGTTTCCAGCGTTCATATCATTCCAAAAATATGCACCTTTCATTCGCAAACCCTTTGTGCCTTTTCCCAAGGAAGAAGAGATATCTGAACAGACCAGCAGGGAATCCAGGTGCCAAGTCCTTACCTCCAGCTACAACTTGATAGAGCATGTTGTCAAAGTGAAAATAGGGACTGACCTTTATTTTATATAACCTAAGCATCCTTATTATTGTCTGTTAATGCCATCAGAAAATTTTAGATTTTGCAGGCAGCCCAAATGGGGTGGCCTAAAAAGACTAAAATTGTTTCCTATCTGAGTAAGTGGCTAGTGCTTCATTTTTTGCCTTGTTAACATTTAGCTGAATGACCATGTCTACCTGTATTAATAAAAATTTCAGTAAAGAGGAGGGGTATTGGCATCTTTTTCTTAAATATTCGAGCTGTCAGTGGGGCTCGTGACCCTGCCACAATGTATTTCAATCATAGCTTGCAAACCAAAAGTTCCCCTGTTCAAACCCCAAAACTATCAACTATGGGCAGGCTTAAAAGATCTACACTTTTGGGTTGGCTTGTGGGTGGCTCGTGGGTCCAGGTACCATATCCATTGGTTTTTGGGTCCTCATTCTCCTTCCGTCCACCGTTCTATTTTCCGTTGCGCTCGCCTTAACTCTCCATAGTCGCTGTCAGCGGAGCGGTTAAGTTTGAATCTGCACTCCCGCGCAATCCATTAGAAGGAGCAACAGGCTGTCGCTGTAGCGGTTAAGTTTGAATCTGCATCTCCCGCCCAATTCATTGGAAGGAGGATTTCTTTTAAGCCCGGTCGTGGAGAGTGAAAAAAGAAGCAGTAATTCGGACCAAGAGTATGGAAAGCATGCCATCCTACTTCTCAATGTTCGCTTTCCTCGGCAGCTTGTTGTGGTTGGTGTAAGGCTCTTTGAGCAGAGACATTCTTATCATGCTGATTATATGTTGAGCATCCATATAAATTTATAGTCTATACAAACAAGATCTATCCAACTGAGCTCATTTCATTTGTTTTATAATTTATGGTTGATACAGGCTCCTAATTTCCTTAGAATACCGTTGGCTTTTATTCAGATGATAATATATCACACTTATAAGCAAAAGAGTCAAGGATGGATTGAAGATATAAAATTGAAAATAGTGACTGTGCAGTCAGATAAAATAGCTACAGCAAAGTACCCCCAACTTCCTCTTTCTCAACTTGAAATGAAATGGAGCAAAAGTCGAAGGAAACCATGGTAGTTGACTTGAAAATCGATGCTTAGCAAGTGGCTCTGTGAAAGGCGGGTACATGATAGCCATATATTTGATTTAAGGGTATAGTGGCCTTACTTTCACCTTCTATTGTTTTGCATGCCGTCATCTTCATACCATTTGCGTTGCCATTCGACAGTGAAAGAACGGATTTTCACTTGGCTTTCTTTTTTCTTAACAAACCAAGGTAGTTGATAGATTAAAATGATTCTCAGTTGAAATGGAATTCTCATTGAGAAATGAATGGGAATTATGTCCTGTTCACTCGAACTCATCTTCTACACTTTTCGTTATTACAATTGGTTGAACATTTTCCGTGGCTCTGTGGTTGAGTGAGAAAAGTATCTTGACAACCCAAATTAAAGTGGTAAAACACTTTAATTCTTTATGGTTGTACCAAGTCAACAATTAACTATGATAAAATACTTATATTTAAAATAAATAAAAATTGTCCAATACGAAAATTTTCTTAGGCTTCTTTGCATGTGTTCGATTCAGCTTAGATTTATTAAAATATACAAAAATTAAATATAACTTATAGTAATTTAGAGTTTAATTAATTCATAAATATTTTCAACCAATTGTTATGTAACTTGGACTATAAATCAATCACATGTTTTGCCTTTATATACGAATACAATGAACATGGAAACATAGAGCTTCAATTAATGACCATGTGATCCTTATTTGTTTTTCGTGTGTTTTTATTTTCATGGTATTAAAGCCCTTTAAGCCTTGGGTTGTGAGTGAGATGTGTGCACCCCATCAAACTAAGAGTTGTAAATGATTGAAGTGTGAAGCAATAACACTTGTGTCATTTCCTTTGAAGTTGTGAATGGAAATGCATAAAGATAACATAGTAGTTTTGTGAAGAAAATCATGCAAAAGATGGGTATTTCAACATCTCGGGGATTTGTTGGGCTTAGTAACCATTTGCAAAAGAATGAAAAGTGAGAAGAGCAACTAGTTGGAGTGTAATTGGCAATACATGTGAGGAATGTATGAAAAAATATTCTATGGAAAATTAATCTAGGGATTAAACCTCATGTTTAGGACCTTATAAGAAAAATAAAATCAAAAAAGGAAACTTTGCAAACAATATATGAAAGAAATAATTTTTATTTTTTTTAGGGAAATTAGAAATCAATTAGATTATTTGAAAATGAAGGGAAGAGATAGCATGGACACGATCACATTTAAAATTTGATGAATTTGAGAAATCAACTTGTAATGATGAAGACAAAATGTGAAGATTATGAAATTCTATATTTTTTGATTGAAAGTCTTCTAGATGAGTAGATCATAATTTTATATACATATTAGAGATAACTAGAACTTTTGGCAATATCAAACTAGAAAAGGTATAAGAGGTTTTGTTGAATGAAGAGGATAGGCTTAAGAAGATTAGAGGTGAGTCCAAAAATATTTCTCAAGCATTTATTGCTAGAGGATAATATAAGAATTAAAATCAAATCAATTCATATCAAAATCAAAGACAACAAAATCAAGGGAATCAACATAAAAATAATCAAAGGCAATGGGATGAATCATGGGAAAATCAACAAAGGCATGATTTTTAAAAGGGGTAAATGAATGGATAAATCACAATGATATTTTTAAAAGATAAAATTCTATTAGATGTTATTACTATGGAGAATAAGGGCATAAAAGTGATCAATATCCTAGAAAATCACATGTAGGAGGGCAAGGAAAGTTTTGTCAAAAAATGTAACAAAAATTTGATTAAGAAGAAGGTTAGTATAATATATCAATATCCTTATTAGGTACTAAAGGATATTTAAATAACACATGGTATAGTAATTTAGGAGCTAGTCAATAAATGACTTACAATAAAAAATTATTTAATAATTTAGAAGTAAAAAGTGCAAGAATATTTCTTGGTGATGATAGTTTAGATGAAATTGAATGAATAGATTCAATTCCAATGACAAGAAAAAATGGTAAGAAATTAGAAATAATAGATGTGAATCATGTACCTAAGCTAACCAAAAATATTCTCTCAATAAGTCAAATAACTCAACATGGTTATAAGGTGGAGTTCTATTCATATAAGTGTCTAATCAATATCATTAACTTAATGAGTTTAAAATTCTTCCTATAAGAGTTGAGAGTGATGTTATCTATAAATTTTTAACATATGTATATAAGATAACTTGCACTACTATAGGTTCCTCTACAAGTAAGTTGTGTCATAAAAAAAATTGGTCACTTAAATTATCAAATTTTGGCTATGCACTCAAAGATGAATATGGTTTATGGATGTCCTTGGATAAAGGTAAGAACAAATGTGTGTATAAGATGCATGATAGTAAAACAATAC
>VDFB02174657.1:0-35316 GCA_007258455.2 Sequoia sempervirens
ATGATAATGTGATACAATCTAGTTAAGTGAAATTCTATTTTAGGAAGGTTGTCCGCAGTAGAATCCTCCATGATCATTGTTCACTGTTGAATTTCAGATCTAGGAACCTTCTCTCTTCCCTACCCTTCCCCCCCCTTTTTTAATAAATAACCTATGCTATGTTTCATTGCACATTGTAAAGCCAAATCTAGAGCTAAAATAGGAGTTTAGAACTGTTGTTTGAACCTGCAACAATTGCTCACTAACTTCCCCATCTCAGGAACTCCATTTTAAGATCCAAATTCCTTCCAGCTTAACTTTGTAAATCTGCCCTGTGATTACCAACAAAATCACATTGAAACAACTGAGAAATTCCATGCATGCCATGACCTAACACCCGAGAGACCTTGGGGTAATTTGCAACAACTTGTTTCTAGAGATTACCTTTCAAGAGAGGTGATGCACCTATGCATTACCTATGTTGAGAAGTGCATAAAACACCCATCAACATTCTAGAACTAAAATTTATCTACCTATATCTAATTTATCATAATCCATAAGAGAATTCTGCACTTTCATAGTTTATGTAGTTACATCATTGCATAACATCATAATACACTATCTTAGGGCTTTAAAAAATATAGATCTATGTTTGATTGATTCACCTTTTACATTGCAAGTTAATCTCATATCCTTGTTGATCTAGATTCTAATGTTTATTAGAAATTGTTTGATCCCGGTGATCTAAAAATTTGGCATAGGATCTCATGATCTACAAAACAAAGTATAACCCATTTTTTTTATCTCATTACATTAATAATTTTCATATGTAAAATTTGTAAAGAGGCCTTCTAAAAAATTGCAATTGGGTTAGAAAAAATTCAATTCCTAGTTTTTCAAATCCACTCTATAGAGCTAAAGGATTCATCAAAGTGAAAGTACAACCAACATAATTAAAAATATAGAGAAAATGGGGTTTCAACAATTGATCAACTTAATGATTGTGTTGCAAAGTTATATGATCCTATTAGACACAAAAGTGGGGGCAAAGTTGTTGAAAAAATATTTTAAGAAATAAAGTGCTTTAATCTATCTCCATAATACTTGGAGATTCTCATTTGTAATATATTTTTCCTAAATATTTTTGTCAGCCCTAAATTGCTTAATATCGATACATATGTGGTATAATGTCAAAACTTACTCTATTAGTGATGCGTAGGAAAACAATTTTTTCCCTATGAACAAGGAATTTTTTTAAATGATATTTCATCCAAATATGGATACCAATGTTATAATGGACATACAACATTAGCAATAGAATATAATAGATAAAAAATGATTTATAAATCAAAATATCTCCAAAATTATAAGTAGAAAATAGAAGGGGTGAGATCTGAGCCAATCCTAGATGATAAAAATGAGCACCTAGATATGCAATCATTTTCTTAGTATTATTGGACATATATTTGTACCTATGTCAAGTTATATGAATTAACACAAAACTAATGATATTATAAAGTGCACTTTTTTCGCATCTCATTTGTAGAGAATATATGTGAATTCCATCTATGACTATATTATATTTTTATTGAAAATATACAAGGACTACATAATACCAAGTAATAGGTAGGGGGAGTTCTTTTGAATGGCATTCATTTTTATGTCATATTTATGTGCATGGGCCATATGGAGATTTAGATTTTAAGACTAATATGTAATTAAATTCCCTTGAGGTTTCAAAAAAAATGATAAATCATATATAGTAGTGGATTATTCATTTATGCACATGATTCAAAGTCTCATTTTTACATATTTTAATAATTTTTTATTAGATCTATTCTAAATTAGTGGGCCCAATTTGATACAAAGTGATTAGCATAATAGTACTTATAATCACTTGGACATTTAAATTTCAAACAAAATTAAGTAAAAGAGAAAATTTGGTAGAGTATTTCTTGCATGAAGGGAAAACTATTATTTATATCTTTGGTTTAGCTTTTGTGTATTATAAATTAATTTTTTTTTGTCCCAACTAGAGTTATATGTTTAGAAGCTATATATAAAATCATAAATTGTAACTATGAGTATTTTAGGAGATGTAAAATAAAATTTATTCGATCTCTAAAGGCCAAATGAATAAAATTTGTTGTATTAGGATAAGAGATTTATGATAGAATTAGTGATATTATGTAAAAATAATACATGTAGATTGCTAAAGTCAATCCTTATTAAAGTTTAAGGTTTATATTCATTCAATGAGGAAACAAGTGATCTATGATGACTGTCAACTCTATGTTGAAGGAGAATGCCATATAAGAAGATAAAGACATAAATTAGAGTACTTGAAAAAAATGTGGTAGAAAATAGAAAGTAGAAAGAAAAAAAGGAAATATAATTATATTGATTTAAAAGAATCCTATTGGGATTTAATTCCCCATTGAAAAAATGATGATTATACTAGACACTATTGATCCTTCATGTATACTTGCTCAAAAGACTAAACCATTTGAATTTTTTACTCAATGTTTGGGTACTCTTAATTCTTCTAGTACACCTATAGGAGGAATCAACATCATCAAACATGGTATTTGAAATAACGGAAAATGGATTTTCTTTCTTATGCTTTAGAACATGGAGAAAACACATCTGCCAATTATTTCATTGAAGGGAAACCCTATAGATCTCAATCTAAGATATGCTTGCAAAGGAGAAAGAGATATTGTAATAAGGTTGTCCTAAAGTATGATTTTAAACTAATGAGGGGTTCACCACCAATCTAAGGATTGGAAAGACAAATCAAATGCAAGTCCAAATGATTAAACCTAATGCAATGCAATCTTTCACTAAATGACCTAAAACTACATCAAAACAAAAACAAAAAGCAACAAGATGAAATGTATACACCTGGAAATCTGAGGAAGATTGGATGAAGCTATGAAATGTTGAAAACACTGATTTTAAAGCCTGATGGGACTCATACACCAATCACAACAATTTAGTTCCAGATTACAATTTCTAGGTAGAAATTTAAATCTAGCAAAAGGGTGTCTAGTACTACAAAAATTTGGAAATGACCTATACTGAGACTCATATGCCAGAACTAGCATATCTTTCTTGTTATGATTTTCTAGAACTTTAAATTTTGAATCTCCTCCTCAATTTTTGCTCTATCCTTTACAATTGATTTTCTGATCTAAAACCCTAATTTCCAACCTATAGAAGTCTTCCATTGATCTTCAATGCAAGGTGACAACTTTGACAACTTTCTCCAAACTTTTTTTGCAATGTGTCTTCAACCTTAAACTTGCAAATCACACACTAAAGAGGGGGGAATTTTTTTTTTGTTAGTAGAAAACAATTTTCCCTGGTCAAACCTAGTTTTGGTAATAAAGCCTTGAAATGAAATGAAATAGGAAAAGAGAATGATGAATGGACAAAATGTAATGTTGCAACTCACCAAACTCTAGTAATAAGGTGATGTAAACATGTATGCAATGGATGCAATATATGTAGATCTTGAATCTTTCTTGAATATGATAGATCTTGACTTCAATGATAGCTTGATTCATGAAACCCTACAACACAATTGTTAGCTCAAAGATGAACATGATGCATGAAGACTTTGACATGATGCTTGATGCTTTAATAATGCTTTAAAACACTTGATAATCAGCCCTTGAATGCTCTTGAATGCTCTTATAAACACTTGAATGCTCTTGTGAACTCAAACTTGTTATAAGAATGCCCATTCAACTTGCTAGGTGTAAAATGGGTGAACAAAAACTTGTATTTATACTTCATTATGCCAAAGTTCCAAAAATAAAAAAATTGCAAGCTGACATCAGATCTAGGAGGATAAAATCATGCCAAGAAATTGGAATAATTTTAATTTTTTTCCATGTGGGCCTCATATGCCCAAGGTGGAATATGAATCCCATTAGGCATAAATTATGGGACCATTTTCAAAAATTCTTAGAAATGTAAAAAATCCAGATCAGGACCCAAAACCCTAGGTGGACTCATACATCTAAGGTCACGTATGAGTCCCAGATCACTAAATCTAGGCCACACAACCTAAAAACACCTGAATTATGATTGGATGTTGATTTATGTCAAGATTATCATTAAAAACATATATTAAATGAGGCTTGTGGATGAAAAATAAGGCCAATTAAAGCATAAAGAAGCCTAATTATTTAATAAAACCTTAGAAAAGTGTGAAAGTGTGTTACAACACTTTACAACACTCTAAATAAGGTACCAATTGAGTTCATTTAGTTCACAAGGGCCAACTACCTAATCTAAATATGTTAAACATATTACAACACTAAATCAACACCATGTTAGGGAGTACTTTTCCCATCATTACATCTAGCCACTAGTTTAGTGAGAGGAGGAACTTGCTTCCAACACACACTAAAGTAGACCGAAGTACATCAAGATGGGTCCAAATGTACCAATACTCTTAAGATAGGACAGTCATGATCAAGATGGTTGGGCAAGCCCCAACGATTAAGGTCCTATTTCAAACCAACATAGGAACAAAATAAAACACATGAAAATGATATAAAGAGAAACAACATGGCATAAGCATGCACTGCCAAAGACAAAGAGAAAAGAAAAAAAAAACAAAAGATGGGTGGATCAAGCTTTGACCATTTTCTTAACACGATATGGATTAGATCTAGGTTGTTTTTTGAAAATAGCATGATCAATCTGAGGCAACAAAACTTTAGGTTATTCGCTAGGTGAGTAATCTAATGAAGTGAGACACATACATACATGGTTGATATGTGCTCACACACACACACACTAGTGGCTATGGGAAATCCATGCCTCGATCGGGATTCCCATCAAACCATACCAAAGTTATACCTCCTAACAACTTTGATAAGGAACCATGCAACAATGAACTTCAAGCTTCGTGAGGAAAGCAAAGCTTTGTATGCTTGGAACTCATGAATAGACAATATGTATCCATAGGTATGCAAGATGTATTATGTAAGGTGGACATATAACTAAAATTATAAATGTAATATAATGTAAGGAACGCTCAAATGAGTCTTTCTTAGTTCATGTAAGGTATTTACCTTAGGGAAAATTATGTCTAATGTCTCCAAGAGTGGACCAATCAAATAATAGAAGATTCACCACTTAGGGGATGCAGTGTGTCACATCAAGCCACTAAGAGGAATATAATATGATAAGAGAGATCACACTCTTGAGGGACATCACACCCAATGTCACCACAAAGTGAAAGACACATCACATAAAGTAAGAAGACTACACCATGAAACATGAAATGCAAAATAATAATGTCAATGTATTGCCCCACTTTAAAGAAATTGTTAAACAACATATGAGAAATTACTTTAAAGTAGAAAATGATAAATAAAGAAGACAAGAGACCTTACATGGAAAGCCCTATTCCAAGTCATATGTTTTCAAATAAAGCCACGCCATGCAAAATAAAAGAGAGGGGTTTCCCCAAAAATGAAACTCTAGACACACATAAGGGATCTATGGATTTTGGGTTAGTATGTTCTTGCTATGTTTTAAGGAGAACTCAATACTATCATCATTCCCCTAAAAATCATAGAACAAGAAGAATGACACAAAGAGAGTGAAAACAAAGGAAAATCCTTTTGGGTCAACATGGAAGAGACATAAATGTCTCGACACCTTGCATCATCCCCAAAATGAAAACACAAAATAAATGAAAAGATAAAAAAAAAGCGTTTGGGTCATGGAAGAGACATGAATGTCTCGACACCTTGCATCATCCCCAAAAGTAAACACAAGAAAAATGAAAAAAGATAAAGGAAATGATAAAAGATTTATGACATAGAGAGGAATGGAGGTATAGATAGAGGAATTCCAAAAGGAGAGAGAGAGACACATCAAACAACACAATATGGGGGATTACATTATACACATGCAATCACACACAAAAGAAAAATAAATAATGCAAACGACTAGTAAGTCACATGTGAGTCAACCTAAAGTAGGTCGTTTGCATCCCAATCATGTTCATTGTATATTGTAGGCGAACAACTAGCCAAAAAAATAATAGCATGCTCTGAACTAGGTCCATCACCAAGTTCAACACTCTTCTTAGGAGATTTATCATTTAATCTCATGGAAGAGGGAAAAAATGTATTCAATTCATTATGCACGTCCTAATCAATTCTAGTAATGTCCTCATCATTGTAAAAATTAATCACAAAAATATGTTGAATAATAATGTCTAAAGAAGGGTTTATCTCTTATTGCGGTTGTACTATAAGATCTTTTTGTTTCGGTGAAGCGGGGGACTCATCATATATTGATTTAGTCAAGTTTGGATTTTTATTTTCTTTGTTTATTTCTTCATTTATCTTGCAAGCAAGGGCACGAATTTTATGTCTACACTCTCCAACACCTCTATTTCTTTTAGTTCATTTTTCAAGTTGCATTTGTGTAGGAGTGGGTTGATCAACCATAGGTTTCTTTTCTTCCCCAAGGGGAGGAACGAAAGGAACCACAAGAGGTTGTTCAACCACTTTCTCTTTGACTTTGTAGAATTCTTTTATTCTAGGAGGCCTGATGGGGTTGTTTTTGTTATCTCTTGGTATTTTTTAGGAAATAGGTGAGGGTTTTGTCTTAGGTGGGTCTTGGTTATTTGGAATTTCATTAGGTTCAATCATTGTTTCATCAATGATGGTAGTATGGATCATTGTTTGAGGCATGTTTTGAAGGGATATTTTTTCTATGCACTTTTCCTTGAACATTTTATAGGATTTGAAAAATAAGTCTTCTTGTGGTTTGATAGGTTCCATAGGTTTGGGAGAAAATAAGTCTAATGAAAATCTTCCACAAGAAGACAAAGGGTTAAAGCCACTATGATGCACAGTGAAAATTTCATCATCAAAGGGAAAATTTAAGCATCTATGTAAAACTAAAGGGAATGTATTCATGGAGTGAAGCCATGGATAGTATAGCTTCACATGAAATTGGTTCGACTATGGGATGATGGAGAATGAGACATCTAATGGTTTTGGTCCTTTTTGTAAAGGAAGAGTGATCGATCCCATTGTAGGGAAAGTAAAATTGTTATACAATTTGATCCATGCTTTCAATTTATCATATACATCTTGATAGAGTTCATGAAGAAGTAAGAATTCCTCTATGATCACATTCTCCCCACATATATGATCTATTAATATCCCATTAGTGGGCTTCTCATATATTCAGTTGCCTATATAAAGAGGACCATCGGGTGCATGTTTAAGTATATCTTGTGAGGAAAAAAAAATATCAAGAGGCTTTTTAGTTTGGCCCTTACAAGGAATAATTTCTATCACTACTACCATATCATCCATAGGATCATTATCTATAGGATCATGTTGAATAATATCATTGTTATCATCATCTGTATCAACATTCATCACATCATTCTTTACAGTTTCACTAGCTTTGACAAATGAAATGTTATGATTAGGCATAGGGTTGGTAAAGATTTGCAAGTTTTGGTTAGGAGGGGCAATGTGTTGGTAATTGGATTACATTAAATGGTTTTCATTAATGTGAACCAGTTGTCATTGATGTCAACATAGTATCGAATGTATGATATGTTTACCGGAAGCTATTCCCTATCAAAGATGCTCTTTATCTATGATCTGATGTGTTGGTTTTTGGGTCCGGTTTCTATGGAAAGACAAGCTATGACACTGATATCTTAACTATGACAGCTATATTCAAGATATTGGTTGACTCAGCATATGCAATACACATATTAAATGTTTAAATCTGATATGAAGAAGAAGAAGAAGCTAATATATTGAGTGTGTATGGTGCGAGCCTAAATGATTTTTAAGAAGAAAACTAGAACAAAATTATTGAGTGATCATTGGGAGAAATAGTAATACTAATATAGTGTTTCATTTGGTACTAAATTCTACACAAGGAAGTTGTATTCCATCAGCTCATACTTTTGGTAGTGAGCCATAGCTTCTATACTTTTGCAGTCAACCATCATTTGTATCTTTGGGCTGTAGCCCTGTTGGACAATGAGTCCTTATTCCAGACACTGAGTCCTTATTCTAGATAGTGATTCCTTATTCTAGATAGTGAGTACTTATTCTAGATAGTGAGTCCTTATTTTAGGTAGTGAGCCTTGTTTTTGGTATTGAACCTTTTGTAATTAGTTATGATATTCTCTATAGTGTGAGTTAATCCTCACTGTGGTTTTTCACTCATTGGGTTTTCCATGTAAATATTGTGTTTACATGTTTATGTGATAATTTTCAATTCTACATTTGTACTTACTATTTAATCATTTAGGAAACATCAGTATCTTGTTCTGGCAAAATGATTTAAGGGTTTAAATTTGGTGACAACTAATTCACCCTCCTCTTAGTTGTCTAATGCAACAATTGGTATCAGAGCACGGTCCTTTAGAATGATTTTAACAACTCGAAGGAGATCTTGGTAGGTTGAACAAAATGGTGAAGGGATCTGACTTGGATGAAGAATTAAGAATAGAGTCTTGAGAGTATAAAAATGAAGATCTAAAAGAAAATGTCAAACAAGTAGATGAATGCATTCAAAAAATAAGGAATCAAATTTGGAAGTTCAAGTTGAAACATAAAGAAGTTAACTAGGAACTAAAGGAAGCAAATGATATTGTTGAGAATCTAAAAATGAAACTTCACAGAAGAAAAAAGGTGGAAGAGAATCTAAAATTAGCAATTGAACAAAGCAAAATAGAGGAAGGATGCTTGAAAAAGATTATCAATCAGAAGACATAAAAATGTGATATGGTAGAACAAGAAGTAGTAAACCTAAGAGCTGATCCAAAAAAAGTTAAAGCTTGTGAAGAAAGGTTCAATCCAAGTTCTACAATGCTTGACGAGTTGATTTCATCTAAGAAACCTGCAAAGGATAAAGGTTGTCTAGGGTTTGAAGAAGGACAAAGTTAAAAGACTAAACTAGTGGACAATCAAAGGAAATTTCAATGTAATACTTATCAAAACAAGAACCAAAGGAACAATAGCAAAAGGATTCCCATCCAATAGCCTAATTCTCAAAGGTACCTATGTTTTAATGGTTTTTGTTTCTCATGAAATAAATTTGGACATAAAGCAACAAAATGTAGTAGGATGAACCAAAATAGAATGAGTCAGAATATTGGATTCTTTGTTGGAGATTGTTATGCTTGCAATAAGTTTGGACATAGAGCTACCAAATGTAGAAGCCAAATGATGATGAAAAAATTTAATACAAGTAGAATAATTCAATATTTTCAAGGCTATTGTTACACATGCAATATCTTTGGACACAAGGCTAATCAGTGCAAGTCAAGAATAAATTCAAATTGATTTTATCAAGGATATGTTATGTGCTACACTTGCAACAAATCAAGACATATCTCAAAATTTCGTAGGATAAAATTTGGGAAGAAGACTAATCTAGAACAGAAGATCAAGCCTATGAACAAGGTAGATCTAGAAGAAGTAAGGAGAGAGATGTAAAAAGTTTGGAGAAAGAAGGAAGAACCTAAGAACAAGGATGGATCAAAAACCCTGTATCTACATCTAGTGTAGATACCTCTTCTGAAAACTAAATCAAATAGTGGTTTCAGGGGGAGAAGTCATAGAAAATTGTAACAAACCCTTGATCTATAAGGTGTCATGTGATGACACAAGGATATGTGATGTGAATATCTATTTTGAAGGAATTGGATAAAATTTCCACAGAAAATAAGGAAATAAAGAAAATTGTGGAGCTATTGTTGGTTTATAGTGTATCTCATAAAGGAGCTGACATCTTGAGAGTGAAAAAAGCAATAAATGTAAAATTGGGGAAAAATCAGATGAGTTCAAGAAAAACACCATGACTTGGAGGAAAAGGAAGATTATGGAAATGAGTCTGTTGTACCGAATTATAGTACATAGGCTTTATCATCTAAAAATTTGGTTTGTAGCTTCAGTTGAAGGGAAGGTACTAATAGAGTAAAGTACCGACGATGATGTCATAAGTGATAAATTACATTTTTGTGATGAAACCATAAAAGTGACAAGTTAAATAAGGAATTTGAGTGGTCATTTTTCAAATTGCGAATTGAACGAGCTAAGGAATAAAGTGAAACTAAGAGATAAGGAGTTAGGATATTTGGTAAGAAAAAGTATGGAGAACAAAGTTGAAACAATGGAATCAAAGGAAATGGTGGTATTTGATTCGTGCAACAATGAATTATAGAAATTAAGTTACAGATCGATGAATTTAACCATGAAAAGATTTGAAATTTTGAAGGTTCACTTTTAGTTGAGAAAATACAAAAGGTCAAGAGTCTAGGGCACAAGGGTTTAGACATTTGGAGTGAATTTCCATACTTTTTCGATACAGATGTTTGGTTTTTCCTAAGTAGAATTCAAGGTGATCAAATGATCTTCGAAAAACCCTATGGGATTACAAAGGAAGCAATTATAGCAATTAGAGGATTATGTAATGATGGACCCATTCTAGTAAAGAAGTCAGTGAAGAAAATAGAGGTTGAAGCCCTAACTGGAGTGATAGGAGATCAAAGGGAACTTCTAACTTATACTATAATTGACCCTGTGATAAGGTATGTGACATGGCTTTTCATATAAGATTTATTTTAGAAATAGGGAAGGTTCTACTTTGGCAGTTGTTGTTTATGTTGTGCATCAAATGGTTGAAAAGAATGATGATTTTGACTTCCGTGAGTTATTAAGGAATAAATTAATGGAGAACATTACTATGAAAAAAATGACAATTACCCTTTCGGTTGCTATCATAATAGTGGTTTACAATTCCTGAGAGGAAGAATTTTAGCTCAAATCACATATTTTTAGAAAATATAGTGATTTAAGCCTTAAAAAGTTCATTTTAAGGATTCCAATTGAAGAGGGTTTGATCAAATCACCTTAGATCAAACCCTTGGATAGAACCTCGCTAGTTTTAAACCATACCTATAAATGCGTCTCCTTTACACCTATCAAAATGCTGATAAAAAATCACTTTTGATTTAGATTTTTGGGGGATCAAATGAATTCATTTAAAATTTATTTAAAATGATTATGGTATTCCTCAGAACAAGCTATCCAATGAGTATAATTTTAATATGTTTTGGTTTTGTTATGTATTTGTTTTTTAAGTTTTATTAAACATAGGTTTTTCATCAAAAATTAATTTTTTTGTTCTTCACATGTGTAAAAATAGAAGATTATCAAAACAAAAATTGAAAAATATGAGTGCACTAGATATTGAAGTCCTTGATCCAACAAAAAAATTAAATTAAATTTTGACATATACAAAAAGTTACGCGTTATATAGTTTAAGCTATAATGCGAATTGTAATTAGTTTGACTTTGAAACTTGATTCAAGAAAAATATTCAATAAAAAACTATCTAACCAAGTGGAAGCACTAGATATCAGAGTTAAAAATCTAGATTTGAAAGAATTAGAATTTTATCCTTCAGGAAAAAAAAGTTATGCGTTATACGGTGTGCGTCACTTTTTAAAAATGTTGTTTTCTGAAAAAATCTATTTTGTGGGAGATGGAAAAAGAAGTGCAATTTGATTCGAAAATTTTTGAAAAAAATATTTTTAGAATCTACAGACAAAATTTGATGAGACTCTAGTTTACACCATCTTCAAATTCCTCACAGTTTAGCCGCTATAGGTGCCCGAATGTGAAGATTTAGTTAAAAATAATAATTTCAGTGTCCAGTTTGGCCAAAAATTGTAAACTACTATTATGGGATCACCCTTTTCATCTTGGATCTCTGGTTATATGTTTGATGATGTATTTTATGAAGTCGTTACAATTGAAAGAGAATGTTGTGTGGAAGTTAATTGTACTAGTTGGGAAGCAGGTCTACCAGTACTTAGAATGTTTAGCAAAGAAGGAAAAAAATTGTAAAGAATACTTTGCAAGAAAAATAAATGCATGGAGTTTTGGTATGGTTTCCAGTCTAGTTGGGATGTCTGAGGTAGGATTCTCCTCTAGAAAAAGGAAAGAAAGAAGATTCATTTCAAGTTATCCTCTAGAAATAAAGAAGTTGAAGAAAAAAGAGAAGAAAGAAGAAAAGCAAGTAAAGATTATAGAGGCATTTGATTTGGCATCAATGGATGATGATGAAGAATATTTTACTAAAGAGAAGGTGTTGAAGATTCTTGAGAAATCTGATGGAATGAAGAATATTGGAGATGTTTGGTTGTCACAACCAACATATGAATAGGATGAGATCACATACGCCTCAAGGTTGTTTACATAATTTATAATGATATTGATCTAAGAAAATTGATAAACGTTTTACTGAAAGTATTGATTAAGCAGATTGATGATAGACTAAAGGTACTGTCACCTAGGGAAACAAAAGAAAAAGATGAGATTCAATTGGATGTAGAAGAAATATGTGGAAATTAATAGAAGGGAATTGATGAGAGCATAAGTGAGTTGAATACTTGCATCAAAAGCGTAAACATTGTGTATAGGTATTGTCTCCAGTGGCCTACTACTATTAGAAACTACAGAGAAAAATCAATGCTATTGAGCTTGAGCTTAATTCTATTGGAAAAACATATAATATCCTTAATGATAGGGTTGGAGCACAGAAGAAAAGGATCAATTCCTTACAGTTTGAACTTGGAGGCATTTTGGTATAGAGGGATAATATTGTGAAGGCATTCTGGAAAGTCAAAGAAATAATTGAATTGAGATTGGAACAAATTTCTAGTCTCCTGGTGGAAGCTGAGAAGAATGAACAAAATATCACTATCCCAGTAATAGTAATGAACAATAGTATTTTTTTAAACATCATATTGGCAGTGGATTCCTAGAAGACATTTCTTTTGAAATTAAAAGAAAAATACAAGGAGATATTTTAGGAGAAGAAGGATTGGGGTAAAGAACCATTTTTTATATCATTTTTGAAGACTATTTTTTGTGTAGAAAATTTTGGAGTAAGGGGGGATAAATCTTCTTTCTTTTCCATTAATGTCAAAGGGGGAGAGAGAACTTGTGAAAATAATGGAAATCAATACATCTTATCAAAGGGGAGAACTACAAAGGATATTTTTGTTGGTTTTCACATCTTGTGTTTCCATCAACGAAAAAGGGGGAGATTGTTGAAAATTGGATTGCATCAAATTATTGTCATTAATGTCAATAGGTTTTCATTGATGTCAACACAGAATTGAATGTATGATATTTTTACTTGAAGTTATTCCCTATCGAAGGTGTTATTTATCTGTGATCCGGTGTGTTGGTTTATGGGTCCGATTTCTACCACAAGACAAGCTATGACACTAAGATCTTAACTATGATAGCTATATTTGATATATTGGCCGAATCATCGTATGAAATACATTATGGAGACTAGTTATTTTTTATGGATGTTAGCCGACTTGGTATGATACACTACATGGATTAAATGTTTAAATTATATGGGGCCTACCTAGTTGATGAATAACATATAATTATATCTATGAGCTGTGTTGAGGAATATGAAGAAGAGAAGAAGAAAATATATAGAGTGTGTATGGTGCGATCCTAAATGATTTATCAACAAAAGACCAAATTTTTTTTTGGAGTGATCATTGGGAGAAATATTACTACTAATACAGTGCTTCATTTGGAACTAAATTCTACACAAGGTGTATTCCATTAGTTCATACTTTTTGGCAGTGAGCCATAACTTCTATACTTTGGTAGTCAGCCATCATTTGTATCTCTGGGTTGTAGCCTTTTTCGACAATGAGTCCTTATTCCAAACAATGACTCCTTATTCTAGACAGTGAGTCCTTATTCTAGACAGTGAGTCCTTATTTCAGGCAGTGAGCTTTGTTTCTGGCAGTGAGCCTTTTTGTAATTATTTTTTATATTCTCTATAGTATGAGTTAATCCTCATTGTGTTTTTCCCTCATTGGGTTTTCCACATCAATTTGGTGTTGATGTATTTATGTGATAGTTTTCAATTATGCATTTGTACTTAATGTTTAATCATTTAAGAAGCATCAAGATCTTATTCTGGTAAATGATTTAAGGATTTAAATTTGGTGAAAACTAATTCACCCCCCCTTCTTAGTTGTTTATTCCAACACAATGGACTTATTTCCTTGATCACTAACACATCCAATAGAAATCCGACCAGAATCAATGAGGTCTTGCATAAGATGTTTAAGATTCTTGCAATGTTCTATATTGTGTCCATTTTTTCGGTGATAATGACATTTAGAATTTGATCTATAGTTTGCAAGTAATGGTTTATTAGGATCAAGAGTTTTAATGGGAGGCAAGGTAATCATTTTTTGTTCTAAGAGTTGTGTCATTATGTTGTGAAGGGTATCAGGTAAGGGAATTAATTACCTTTTCAGGTCCCCATAGCTTATGGGTATCACTGCTTTAACAACAACTAATTGGTTATTCACATAACTATGAGTTGTTTGTTGGCAGGGATTGAATTTAATGAAGCCTTTATTCTATTTTCTAAAAGGTTGAGATTTTTTTTGGTTTGCGGACTCAAACTTCTTAGTATGACTAGAAGTGGATTTTGCATCTTGATTACTAACCAAATTTTGATAATCATGGAGGGTAGTACATAAGTGCTTGAAGGAGGGGAATTTCATCATGGTAAGCTTATCTTGTATCTTTGCAAATTCTCTATGAATATCTTTTGAAGGTGAGGGTCAGGAACCTTGATATTGATTTGGGAATAAAGTGATTGGTAGCGCGAGATAATGCCAATAATATTTTTTTCTTCTTTTTGCTTACATCTTATCAAATCATCCAAGGTCATTTTAGGAGTCATATGCACTTGGAAATGGCTTATGAATGCCTCAACAAGTTCATTGAATGAACAAATTGAGTTGTTTAGTAATGAAGAGAGCCATTCCAAGGTAGTATCTTTCAAGGACCTAGGAAAAAACTTAGCCAAGAGTTTATCATCGAGAATAAAGTCACTACATAAGGTAGTATAAGTGGAAACATGGTTACAAGGATGTCATTTCCCCCCATATTTCTTGAATTTAGGTACCTCTACACCTTGTGGCATCGGTGTTCATAATATCTCCAAGGAAAAGGATTGATTTTGAAACAATATGTAGGTGGGCCATTTTGATTGTGACTGATGATGGCAACTTTCTTTTGAAGGGATGAAACAATTTGCAAAAGTTGATTTATGAGAGGGTCATTACATGTATTATAAGATAGAGGTAAAAAGGGTGACTGTGTGTATGTGTTTGAGGGACAAGTGAATGGAATACTTATAGGTGGTAAGGTGGTAGGAGATATGATGTGTGATGCCACAAACGTACTAGGGATACTAGTAGAAACACCCAAGGGAGGAATATCATTACTAGTTAGTTGCATTGTTGTTGTGATTTGAGGGTTGGTATAGGTAGGAATAGAGGCAATTGTTGTGGGAGGAGGAATTTGAATTCCTCCTTATCTTGTGAAATTGTTTGAGGTTAAAGGATGACTATTTGTTGGGGTAAGGTGTTTTCTAAAGATTTAAACTTGTTATGCACAAGGTCAAGTCCGTCTTCACTTCCAAGCATGCGATGAATGTTATCTATGGTAGGGATTTCAGTAATTGAATTGTTGTCATTGCTTACTTGATTTTGTAGGTTTGCTAATTCTTCATTAATTTTTATTATGTTTTCTTACAAAACACTAGCAATCATTGTTTCAACATGAATTACACTACTTGAAGGCAAAGAGTTGTTAAGGGTATGGTCCATACCTAGTGAACTAGTTTCAACACTAGGAGTGAAAGAGCTAGATAACCCAAGAGACATGGTGATTGTGCTATCATGGGATGACGTGAGTCTCAAACTTCACCTCACTATAGTATTAGCAATAGGAAACCAAGTAGAAATGCTCATGCAAGGGATACTAAATGCAAGATGAATGCAAATGCAATTTAAGCTAGATAAAATGAAATGAATATAAAAGAAACTCTATAAATTGAAATAGGAAGCTATCAACAACAAACATAAGCCTATAAATAGAGAATTTAATGTTGTAAAGTGTAGTTTAAATCTGTACTAGGACTAAATCGCCCAAAGGGGCATATGAGTCTGAGTGAGTGTTTTCTTCACATTTTCTTACAAAAATTAAGTGATTTTTAGGCTTTTTAGTTTGTATGATCTATAAAATAAAGGAAAATGAAGTTTTCAAATGCTTTTCAATGATTTGAGCTGAAAAAATGCAACCTATATGCACTTTTACTAATGCAAGATTTAGAAACCCTAGAATTCCATTTAACTAATGCAAAACCTAATGGAATGTTAATGCAAGAAAGAGATAGGATGATGATGCACTCCAAATGAGAATTATCATGTTCTAAATGCAGGTTCACCAAATTAAATAATTGAAAATGGATTTTATTTCTTATGGTTTAGAACATAGAGAAAACACATCTCCCAATCAATTCATTAAATGGAAACACTTTAGATCTCAATCCAAGATATGCAAAGGAGAAAGAGTCTTGTAATTTAGGGTTGTCCTAGGGTCAAATTGTAAGCTAATGAGGGTTTTACAACCAAGCTAGGGCTTGGAAAGAAAAATGAAATGAAAGTACAAATGCTTAAACCTAATGCAATGCAATCTTTCACTAAATGACCTAAAAATGCATCAAAATCATAATTGAAAGCTACAAGATGAAACTTGTGCACCTAGAAATCTAAGGAAGACTAGATAAAACTCTGAAATGTTGAAAATGCTAATTTTAAATCTTGTTTGGACTCATATGTCAATATGGGTGATTTAGTCCCATATTACGGTTTCTGGGTAGAAATTGAAATCTGCCAAAAGGGTGTCTGGAATTGCAAAAATCTAGAAAATGGCCTATACTGGGGCTCATATGCCAAAACTGACGTATCAGTCTAGTTAGGGTTTTTTAGAACTTCAAAGTTTGAATATGTTCCTCAATGTATGCTCTATCCTTTCCAATTGATTTTTGGATCTGAAACCCTAATTTGAAACCTATAGAAGTCTTTCAATGATCTTCAATGCAAGGTGACAACTTTCTCCAAAATTTCTCTTCAATGTGTCTTCAACCTAAACTTGTGAATCACAAACTAAAGAGAGGGAAAATTGTATTTTGTTATTAGAAAGGGGTTTGCCTTGGTCAATCCCTATTTTGATATTCAAACCTTGAAATGAAATAAAATAGGAAAAGAGAATGATGAATGAAAAAAATGTAATGTTGCAACTCACCAAACCCTAGCAATAAAGTGTTGGAAACATGTATGCAATGGCTGAAATGGTTGTAGATCTTGACTCTTGCTTTAATATGATATATTTTGACTTGAATTCTAGCTTAAATCATGAAACCTTATATCACAATTGTTATCTCAAAGAAAAACATGATGCATGAAGACTTTGACATAATGCTTGATGCTTGAATAATTCTCTAAAACACTTGATAATCATCCCTTAAATGCTCTTGAATGATCTTGTAAAGACTTGAATGCTCTTTTGAACTCAAACTTGTTATAAGAATGCTCATTTAACTTGATAGGAGTAAAATGGGTGAAAGGAACTTGTATTTATACTTTATTATGCCAAATTTCTTGAAATTACAACACTACAAGCTGACATCAAATCTAGGAGGATAAAATATCACCAAGAATTTGAATTAATTTTAATTTTGGCCCACACAAGATTCATACATCCAAGGTGGCATATGTGTCTCATCATGCATAAATTATGGGACCATTTTCAAGAATGCTTAGAAAGGTGCAAAATCCATATCGAGGCACAAAACCCCAGGTGGGACTCATATGCCCAAGGTAGTGTAAGAGTCCTAGATCACTAAATTTGGGCCACACAACCTATAAACACCTGAATTATGATTGGATGTTGATTTATGTCAAGATTATTCTTGAAAAGATACATTAAATGAGGCTTGTGGATGCAAAATAAGGCCAATTAAAGTATAAGAAGACCAATTATTTAATAGAACCATAGAAAAGTGTGAAAGTGTGTTACAACACTTTACAACAATCCAAATAAGGTACCAATTGAGTTAGTTTAGTTCACAAGGGCCCACGACCTAATGTAAATATGTTAGACATATTACAACACTAAAACAAGGCCATGTTAGGGAGTACTTTTTCTGTCATTACAATATCATTCCCATATCAAGACATTCAAAGTTTAAAGATAATATGAAAGTGGAGTCATTATATTAACAAAAAAATGTAAAATGTTGTTTGTCCTGAATAATTATTGATTCCATCACAACCATTGTTATCTTGTAGTGATACTAAGGGACTTGATCAATTTATATTTTTTAGATGAGATCAGAAGAATTATTAAAACCATTTAAAGCACTCTTAGAGAATAGAGGATACTTCCACCCTACATGTTACATTGTTTGCAAAATTTGAGGGTGAAAAATAATGAATGATTCATGAGAAAAAAAATCATATGAGAGGTTTATGCTTGATTATGACTCATTAGAAATATAATTCAATATGAAAATACCATGTGAAAAAGTATCCTAGTCAATACTTGGTATCAAAATATGATTTTTCTAGGCCATTGTGCTATGATGGCAACTCAACCTACAAAGTCTTTGTAATTTAATAAAGATAAAATGATTATTTCACTAGAGCAATTAGGAATAGTTACAAAAGGTAGATGCTTATTTCTACTAGGAATAGATTCATTAATAGTTGTAGAATTTGACACTAAAATAAGGGATATTAAAGTTATAAATGTATTTTAGAGCATGGAAAACAAAATAAATTTACTTAAGGTTTGAATATTAAAAAATTGACAAAAATTTGAATTATGGTTCATAACATCTAAATATTATAAGCCCTAGAAATTAAATGTTCTACAATAGTTACTAAGGTAGTTAATTATTAAAAGAGTAGGAAACACAATCACACTAGAGTTTGACTCACTAGTTTTACATATTATCAGATGCATTGATTTAAATGAGAAATATCTCAAGGAGAAATTTAAATTAAAAATCTATTTGGCTCAAATTATGTCTTCAAACAAAGGACCAATCATAATTTTTCCTCATAATTCTTGAGGAGAATATAATAATATTGAATGAACACATCAAATATATACAAGAAGAAAAAAGGTACAATGGAGAATCAAACTAATTGGATAAATCCTAAAATCTAGGGTATCTAAACCTACAACAATGCAATGCGATTTTTAGAGTATCATGAAAAATTATCAAGGACTATGAATCAAATAAAAAATGACAGAATGCATGTAGTTAATGTTAGTGTAATTAACTATTTAATCACACTTTCATAAGTTTACTTAGGCTTTTATTTAAGTGCTAGGCTGTATTTTGTTATCCTTATCTAATTGAGCTATCTTTTAGCTCAAGTTAAGTTTAGGGTTGTGCATGCTTGCTTTTATAAGCAAGCCTCATCTTGTACATTTATATCAATATTTTATGAGTCAATATGGGGAAAAGTTTTCTTTAATCATCGGGCTACATGGGTATGTGCAGGATCATCATGGGAAAAATAGGCCCTTAAGTGGTAAAAAATTCAAAAAAATCAGAGTTAGGCAACTTGACGTAAAAATTTGAATAAGTTATCTATATTATTTCAAAAATATGTAAGAATAGAATCTATAGAAAATTGAATGTAGTTTCTAAACTACTAGGTTTGTTTTAAAATTTGGTAAAAATTTGAAATTTCAATGCGGTGGTACTTAAATTTTCAGGGAAAAAATAAGTAGGTGTCTCCTCTAACCACCCTAACCACAATCAAATTACAATTTTATTTTATAAGATTTTATATATAAGTAGAGACTCTTGCCCTAATGTGATGCATATATTTTTGTAATGTTTTTCCATGTAAATAATTAATTATGAATTTTTATTACAAATTTTAAAAAATATAAAAACTTGTATGTCCTGACCACCTTAACTATCAAAACTTCATGAAATTCAATTTTTCTTTTTTAATACTATAATATGTGAAACATAGAATGTGATGCATGTTTTGGATTCAAAAAATGTGATACCATTTGAAACCTATAGATATTTTTCAATCAACCTATCAATCAAGACTTTAGTCATAATTTGAATAGAAAATGAATAATAATTACTTATTAAATTCAAAGTAAAGCATAATTTATATCGGTGGAAAGATGAGAATCTCCTTTAAAAACCCTTTTTATTTCATCAATTTTGGGTAAAAAAATAGTCGTCAGCCACATACCCATCATATTGCCACTTTTTGGCCCATCATGATCCTGCACATACCCACATATTGTTTGTTTTTGGGAAAACTTTATAGTATTTGACAAGTGTTTTTGCGAGGTTTTATACTGTGGGTAGTACTGTTTGCATCGGATTTCCACAGGGTACAATCCACTGTCTATTCAGATCCGGGTATGTTGGTTGTCATATTGGTGGTGATCCTGAGATTTAGTGGCATATTCTGGTCTCTGGTGGTCCATTCTGCATCTACGATTAGATCTAGGTTGGCCCATTCTACCCTCGGCATATAGATCTTGACCCTTCAGCTATCACATCACTTGCTTGTCATTCATCAGACTTTATTGCTAGGTACTGTGCATTAGATCAGTGGTCATTTGCATGTTCCTTGTCTGTCGGCATACCTTCCACTATCTTAGTCCGGTGTCCTTTGTGTCCGTGTCAAAAGATCTTTTTTCAGTTGGATCTATCTATTCTTGTGGTTGGCATACATGGCATATTCCGCTGGTCACTCCCATCGTCCTCAACTGGTATGACCTACATCTCCGCAGGTACTCACATCAGTCATCAAGTCGTACCTTTTTTCGCCGGTAAGATCTTTCCATCGGCTTGTATATGGTACGTATAGTGATCACGTCACCTTACCAGTTTCATGTATTCAATTTGGATGAGCATTGATCTTCCCTCTGTGTATGGTGGGATCTTTCTAATGATTTTCTCAGGTACGGGTTTGGTTTTTTGGCGTAGGCAATAACTACTAGTCATTGGTACAATTTTTTAATTGGGCATTGTTTCATATTTATTATCAAAGTTTTTAATAGACTTTGTATTGAAACCTTGTAAAGCTGACCAGTGAATATTTGGTGACCACATTGTATTGCCCACGGGGCTTTGTATTGGCGTATTTTTATATTTTTCAATTGGAGAACCTGAGCTCATATGCATGACCACATTTTCAGCCTCTAGTGCTAAAAAATTGTGTCAATTTAGCCTTTCAAAGACTTGTATTTTCCCCCATAGTGCCTTTTATAGGCCTTTTTTTCATTTTTTCATAACTTCTGCATACGGAGGTCATTTTTTAGAAACGAATGTATCGTCAAAAAGGTGGAGATCTGAATTTTTCAGTGGTACAAATATTTTGTAGAGATTTTGCAGTTTTGTCCCTCTCTTTCCAGGTTGAAGATAGACCTCTATTTTTGGCTTTCGGTGCTCATATCTTTGTAAATGGATTACTTAATTACTTTGGAGAAAGGGAACTATAGGAAATGGAGTAATTTAATACTCACTCATCTTGGTGAGAGGAATCTATTGTCCTATTTGTTTAATAAAGTTCCTTGTCCTAGCACAACTGATGAGTATTGCATTTGGAAAGGCTTTACGGCTGTGTCTTTAGAGTTATTTTTGAAAATGTAGATGATGACTTTTTGTAAACACTTATTCACTTCAAATGCCCTCATGGTCTTTGGACTCACATTAAAGAGGTGTATGAAGACCATGATTCTTCTCCATCTCTTGAATCTCCTCTTTCCAACTCACATGTGCTTGTTCATTCTTCAAAGTTGATAAACCATGCTTGTGATCCTTTGGACGAGATTGCAGATGCTTCAGAGGTTCTAGATTCTTCATCTTCTATTGATGAGTCATTGAGTGCTACCAGTGATTCATTGCAATAGGTATCTGAGAGTCTTCCTGATTGGGATTCCTATTTGACATACATTGCTTCTTTGTTTGTGGAGTCTCACATTGCAGATTTGAAGGACTAATTTGAAGGTTTTAGCTCTCTTATTTGATGATAGTTTTTAATCAACTATTATCACTTCATGTTCATCTTTGGAGCTTGTTCAAGATCAATTTCCACTTGTTCTTGGTTTGTCACAATTTGTTGTGATTGGGCATGTACCTAATTGGATTATGGCATCATCTTCATCATCCAAGAACTTGGCAACACATGAGCAGATTTCAGAGACACAATCTTCATACATATGGATTCCTCTTCCTACTTCCTATCAGAATGGGAATCATTCATACATATATTCTCTTGAAATATAAGATGTATGAATTTCAATTGTTAGTGGACTTTTTATCTCTGAGATCACACAACTAGATGGATATGGGAAGACATAGTTTATATGAAAAACACTTTTTGAATGTTTCATACCTATCCTAGTTAACTCATTATTACAAGAGGATAATGTTCATCTTATCTTGGTGAATTATCAAATTGATCTAATACTCTATCTTTAGATAAAAAAATTGATAAGTTGATTAAATAGTTTAAAGTAACCCTGGATGTGAGGTATGGAACTAAATAAATAATATAAAATCTATTTTTAGGCAAGATAGTATGGTGATAATTATTTAAATTAATGGATGGATGATTTTTATAATGAGTACTGATGTAAAAAATAAATATGAACTATCGAATCTTATGGTCATCACATGAAAAATAATAAAATAATTAAAGCCAACAACAGTGAATATCAAAAGTGGAAGGATAATGCTTTGAGGATGTTATATTTTAAATAGGAAATAATTTGGGCAAGGATCTCTTTGGGATGTACACTTATAATTAATATTAAAAAACAAAATTTTGAGAAACATCATTGAATAGTAAAAAGGTCATAAATCAAAATTGGCAATATCAAATTTTGAGATATGGATCAAAAGAGTTTAACAATAGGTTTTGAATGTTTTTATTTATTGTGATTCTTAAAAGTATGCCCTTATGTAATGTTTAAATGCTAATTTATGTACAAAACCCTATGTAGACATGTGTAAGGGGAAAATGAAGAAGCATAAGGAAATCAATTATAAATGCATCAAATAAGATTTAATTCCAACAGAGATTAAGATTCATACCCATTACTAATGAAATAAATCTTTTAAACTAATGAAACCAAATAATGAAATCCTAAGGTAATATAATGAATTTTAAACTAAAACCTTTACCATCCCATGTCAAATTCTATTCACAATGATGTTGGATTGTTCTTGTACCAATGTGAAGCCTCCATTATATCTGTTGCAAAAGCTCCAAATGTTTATGAATGGTGATTGAAGATGTGTGTTAAATATCTCAATATATTAAATTTCAATTCAACATTACTTCGTTGCACAAAATATGTCAGTTCTCTAATCGTTTTTTAGGATGAAGAGGATTGTTGTATAGATTTTAGAATTTGAGATGAATGTGTAAGATTAAACAATATTGAATCAAGATCAACGATTGAAAGCTATTGAGAGGAATTAGATTGCTCAGTTAGCTTCTATGATTGAATCAATTAAGGGTGATAATAGATCAATTAGAGGAAATAGATTACCCAATCTATGGAATTGAGAAAATCAAGATGAGTATTCAGACTTGGGATTGAAGAATAGATGTATTAGTTACGAAATAGATGAATCAGTTAGCCAATCAAATTTAGTAATTGGTGAACGTAATTTTATCAATCACAAAAGGGGGTGGGAGTAATTAATTAATTAAGCTTGTTGAATTGAATGTGTAATTCATGTTTGACTTTAAACAATAAAGTTATATTTGTTTGTTTGACCTATTTGAATGATGTCAAATAATTAATTTAATTATTCTATTCTAGAGAGGCGGAAGTGATTTAATTAAACTATTAAGTGATAATAATTTAATTGACTTAGGGGAATAGGGTATATTAGTGACATAATTAAATAATTGTATTATTTAATTAATCAAGAGGAATAAAGTTAGATAAATGATGAAATAGTGTATTAATTAAATAATTTAAATATTATTTAATTAATAAGGAAATTGGGGTTTTTGATGTAAATGATGGTTGAGGATGAATTGATTAAATAACATTAAATCACTTAATTAATAAACAAATATTAAATTTGATAATAATTAAATAATAATTTATTATTTAATTGCTTAGGAAGAGAAGGGTGAATGTTAGTGTTGTTCACCAGTCGAGATAATTTAGGGTATCTACATTTTTCCCTCTTTGATACAATTCAATTTTGAGTGTTGTGTCAAAGAAAATTGAAATTTTTTGCTCAAGATTTGCCATAGTATGCCCTAGGTGGGATAGCATGGTGTCCCCTTGGGAAATTTGGTGAAAATTTTGGATGATGAAACAAATTTTCTGATAAGCTTAGGTGGTGCATTTAAGTGTAATGATTGATAGAAGAGACATTGAAAAGAGGAAAATGTAAATAAGAAGTGAAAAATAGTTGATGTTGTTAGTCATTGATGAGTTTTCTTTTTCTTTCATGGAGGATTTATATCTTTAGCAATCCTTATTGATATAGCAAGTAAACACAATGCACCACGATGTTGATGACTGAGGTGATGTTGTATCCATTGCATAGAATTTGACTCTACAAACAAGGAGTATTCTTGCTCATACCAAACATACTAAAACCTTGTTAGAGTGTATGGGTGAGAATTAGTAAAATATTTCAAACTAGCTACACAGAGAGTTATGAAGTACCTAGCATGAAATCACTACATGAAATACATCAAAATAACTTCCATACGTAGAATAAAGCAAGTATTTGTCATGGTGGTATCAAAGAAATATCCAAAAAATAGAGAAAACAAAAATGATGCTCAATTTTCCCATTTCTTCAGGAGCTATCTAAATCCTTATGGACATCCTCAAGAGATCCTAGGAACAATTCAATTAGATAAATCAAAAAGATAAACAATGTTGTTGGATCACTTACCATATATGTTTTGAGGTTTCAGGTTGTTATTTGTTATTGATGATGTCTATTGTAGGAATGATCTATCTGTTAAGACATATCTCAGGATGTTGATGGTGAATTGTCAATAGATAGGTAGTTAACACCTTGGCATTGTTTTAGTTTTTTTGCAATCAAATCTTTGTGTTTGTTTGCTTGAAATTACTAGATTTTGATAATGCTTTATTTTTTGTCTATTTTTTCAAAGGGTGAGGACGATGATTTTTTTATTATGGAAAATGTTTTTATTGTGGATAGGTGATGATGGAAATAGGAGTTTTGAGATATTTCAAAAAAAATTGTGCTTTGATGTTATTTGAGGCTATTTTTGGTGTGTTTTTGTATTTTTTATTGAGTTAAAGACTAAGAGGGACACCTAAAGGGACTAACCTAGTGCCTCAAGGGCCAATCAAAGATTATTCTTTCCTATGTGCAATCTTAGAGACAATGTAGTTCGACTAGTGTTGACTCAAAGAATAACATATTTTTGGGATTTTCATGTTTTTGGCTTTGTTTTGATTTTGTTTGTTTTATGGATCTTTTTAATTTTGATATTTTTTACCTTGATGGGATTTACAAGGATCCAATCATTTACCAATTGCAAGAATTTTCCCCCAGTTTGAGACACAACTACCTTCATTAGGGGATATAGATGTTCATGGTGTAGAAAAGTTCAATACTAAATCAATCATCGAGCCATGGTTAGTATGCATGTTTTATTATGGGATGAATAGATGGATGCTCCAAATAGTGCTAATAGATAATGATGTAAGTTTTATTTAAACATAGCACCTATTTGCTATGTTTTCACTATGGTACATGTCCTAGAAATGCCACAAAGTTGTTTTCACTAAAAGAATGCTTTATTTCTCTTTACTATTTTTATTGCTTTTTTATTTTTTTTCTCTTTTGGATTATTTGTTGGGATACTCTGATGTGTTCACATATAGAACATTTTAAGGTGGTTGTTGTTCAGTATTTCAGCTAAAGGTTATCCTTGAGTAGTAGCCCATTAACAAGCTCCAGAGGCATAGGTTGAACATTGTGAAGATGAATGGATCAAGCCAGTTGAGTTCAAACTTCCACTTCCCATCCTAATTTAGTTAGATCTTTTGATTCTCCTTTAGCACTAGGTCACCAACCTAAAGTTTTTGTTCTTGATATTGTTGTCATAGCTTTGTTTGAGCCAATTTTGATAAACCTGAAGATGGTTTAATGTGATCAAATACATTTCATCTAAGAGTTCCAACTCATTCAATCTAGACACTCAATATTCTTCATTGCTAACCATGTATTTTGGGGATACTCATAGTGAGGAGATTTTAGCTTTTATAGGGAAGACAACTTCAAATCTGTAGACCAAGGAGAAAGGTGTGGCACCTGTAGGTGTACGCATATTGGTTTAGTAAGCCCATAAGGTTTAGTTTAGTTGTAAATGCCAATCACAACTAGCATCATTAATGGTATTTTTCAATACTTTTAGGATGGTTTTATTGGATGCTTTAGCCTGATTGTTTCCTTGGGGATAGTAGGGTGTTGAGAATCTGTGTTGGATAGAAAACTTAGAGAAAATTTCACAAAAATATCAGTTCTTAAATGAGGTTCCATTTTTTGTTATGATGGTTTCCTGAATTCCATATCGACAAATCAGATAATTGAAGATGAACTTGGATATATGTTTCCCTATGATGCATATCAGTTTAATTACTTCTATTCATTTCATGAAGTATTTAGTTGTAGTGGTAATGAACTTGTGTCCATTAGATGAAGTGGGAGATATTTCACCTACCAAGTCTAATCCCCACTATGAAAAAGGCCATGGTGTTGTGATTGGTCTCAACTTTTATGTTGGTGCATGAATAAGTTCAATATGTTGTTGACATTGATGGCTTTTTCTAGAGTACTAAATACATTCTTGTTCCATGGATGGTTAATAGTATCATGTTCTTAGCAAATTTTGTACTAGGTTAGGTCCACTAGAGTGGGACCCATAAGCACCTTCGTGTACCTCTTATAGGATGTTTTGTGCTTCTTCTACATTAAGACATTTAAGTAGAGTATCGTCTAATCTTTGACAATATAAGGTTTCTCCTAGGATTGTGAATTGGGAATTCCTATGGGAAGAGGTTCTCTTTTGGGTTGTTGTCAAGTCATTAGGTATAATACCATGTTCGATGTAGTCAGATGTATTTTGGTACCATGGCGAGTTAGGAAAAAAAAATTCACAAACCAATTTTTATTCCAGGATATTGAACACTGGTATGATTAGTTTCTCCACATGAAATTCATACTTTGGAATGTTTTGTAGAATATCGAGAAGTGAACCTATCATTTCCATAGTTTTATCTACTCTATTTTTGATTTGAGGAACCTGTTCAAAGGTGATGATGTTAAAATATTGTTTGAAAATATCCACCATTATTTTATATGGCATCATCTTGTCATCCTTTGTTTTATGCTCATCATTTACTTTCCTAATTACTAATTGAGAGTCTCAATAAACCTACAGCTATTTTATCCTCCATTCTATGGCCATTTTGAGTCTTGTGATTAGTTCTTATTTTGAGATGTTATTTGTATGCTGGAAAGAAATTCTATAATCCTTAGGTATACTATCGCCCTGCGGTGTGAAGTATAAGATAATTTCTCCTAAGCTATGTTGAGTGTGGGACTCATTAAAGTATAAGGTCCAATGTCTTTTCTTTTCTATTAGTAGTATGCTTTCACTTGGAAACTTTTCTATTAGTGGATGGTCATCTTTGATTGTTTCTCCTGCTAGTTGATCTGCTATGATCTGTCCTTTGATAACTCTCTTGTCTATGTACTCTATGTCAAACTTGTTTTGTGTCATTACCCATTTACAAGTTCTACTTGTTAGAGCTGATTTCTCCAATAGATACTTTAGTCGATCTACCTTTTACATTAGCTTTACTTATCTGTTCAAGATGTAGTGCCTCAAATTCTATGTTGCAAAGATGAAAGAGAGACATACTATTTCTATGGGTGAATAGTTCAATTCATAGCCCACCAGTGTTTGGATGATATAGTAGATAAATATTTTAGTGTTATTGTCATCTAGTTGTGCTAAAAGAGCTCTTAATGTTGCTTGTATTGTAGAGACATAAAGGATCATTGCTTTATCTAGAATAGGTGGTATTAATACTCGAGGAGTGAGTAGATACCCCTTTGTCTATTGGAATTCTTGATCACATCTACCATCCCATTTGAATGCGATTTCTTTGTGTAGTAGATGGGTGAACGGATGACACATATCTACCAATTGTGTAATGAATCACCTAATGTACTATTGTTTCCCTTGTAGACTTCTTAGTTGCTTTAATTTATTCAGGGGAGGAATTTCTAATATGGATTTACCTTTGTAGGATCTACTTCGATGCCTCTTCTTGATACTATGTGCCCTAGTAGCTTTCTGGATGTTGCTCTAAATACATACTTATTTGGATTGAGCCTCAAGTTGTACTATTTGAGCCTATCAAATACTTCTACTAGGATGGTAAAACATGGTCTTCTCTTTTGATGCACTTTTCTAGTATGTCATCCACATAATCTTCCATAGTTGTAAGCAAAATATCATGAAATTTTGTAGCTACTGCTTGTTGATAGGTTGCCCCTACATTCTTTAGACTAAATGGAATGACATTCCAATAGATGGTCCCCCACACAAAAGTGAATATTGTCTTATGTTGATCATCAAGGGATAATTTTATTTAATTATAGCCAAAGAATCCATCCATTAGTGATAATATTTCATGCCATGTAGTTAGATCTACAATCATATTGATGCTTGAAAGATGGAACTCATCCTTCAAGAAAGCTTTGTTTAGATCTCTAAAGTTGGTGAAAATTCATATTCCCCCAGTGGGCTTTGATACTAGTACTAGATACAACACCCATTTTACATAATCAGTTGGTCTGATGAAGCCTACATCTAGTAGTTTCTACAGTTCTACTTTTACCAAAAGTGTACTATCTATGGATGCATCTTTTTTAGCTTGTGTCAAATGATTGGTTTAGCTCCAAGAAATATAGCTACATGGTGTATGACCAATGTTGGATCTAACCCTAGCATGTCTACATATTTCCATGTGAATTTTATCTTCCTTATATTGATAAATACTGAGAAGATCACTTTTTCTTCCAGATCATTTGATGTTACATGATATGTGATCTTGGGTTTTTTTGTTGTGCCAACATTGATAGATTCAGATTCTTCAAGTAGGAGTGTCAACTTCTCTTGATATAAAGAAATGGGGAGATTGAATCCTGCATCTTTAGAAAACTTAGAGAGGATTTCACCTTTAGATTCATCCTTTATTTTCCTCTTTTTAGGATCTGATAGAATGAAATTTTGGTCTTCCCTGGGGGATCTCATTTTTATTTTTACATTTTCCTTTTCAATTTTGTGACTAAAGGACACAATCTCCCCTCTAAAATATGCTTCTTGTTTGAGTCCTATGAAAAACCTTGCTTTATGATCTCCTGATGGTATATAGGTTCAAATTTCTATAAATTTTACAATAGCTTCATCATTATAGAATATGTCCAACACTAGTGTATGATTTTGTTGGTCCCAATCTATCAGCTATGGGTAGCAGGGGGCTAGGATATCATCGTTATCTGTAAAGCTTATGGAAGTTGTAAAAATTGTCAATATAGCCCTAGAATCAGTTTCCCATTGGGTAGCTACGTCATAGTCACTAGAAGGATGGAATCCCATTCATACTCATTAGAGTCTATTTCATAAGTACAGTCTTTAAGTATAGGTTTGCTAGGTTGGGTAGGGAATGTAGTTATGCTAAAGCTCTCAAATAAGTCCTCAATTGGGAAATCATTATTTATAAGATGGTAGGTATCCAATGTATTAATTTTAGTAGAAGGAGTTCCTTTCTCCAAAGAGGTACATCCAGTTTTTGGAGTAACCATGTCTATCAAACCATATCATAGTTATCATGTCCCCTTTCTAATTTTAGAAAATTTCCTTTTTTAGTTGGCTCAGTGTCCTAAAAAGTAGATTTGAATTTGATAATTTAATTTGTAAAAGGTTCATTATTCAAGATTATTAAATTAATTATTTTTGGGGGAGAATATTAAATTTGTTGGAAATAAATTATTAAATCAGTTTTGGGTGTGACTTCTTGAGGATGATTGATTTTTTCTTTTTTGGCATTGGTAGTGGTGCAAGATGAGGTTTCTTCTTTTGCAACTTTTTCTGAGTGCATGATTTTTTGATTTCAAGAGTTGGCTTGAGGATTTAAATGTCTTCATATGAAAACCACTCATTCTAGGCATTTGGATTTGGTTCTACAAGGTTTGGCATTCTTTATTACTTGTTTTGGCAGTTTGGATTGAGTTTATGCTTGTTTTCTCTATTCACAAGTTGTGGCTCTCCTGCAAAGGTTGATAAACCATTGTATGGATTATATCTAAGGAAAAACAAGGAGATTTGGACTCAAGGATAGTGGCTCAGAGGGTCTATAGGCATGACTTCACACAAAAGTTGCATTAGTGTTGAAAGATGGTTTTATGTGGATTGTTTAGTTGAGTTATTTGGCAAGGTTTGTGTTTTGGAGTGCTCAAATTTAGGTATAGTTTTAGAATTATTTTTTTATCAATTTGGTAGTTGTTTTATCTATGTTTATTCATTTATTTTTCCTTCCTAGACTATATTTAGAGTGTTGGTTATTTTGAAATTGAAAATATAGTGCTTTGGTCACAATTTGTGGTTTTGTTTGCCCATTTTCATTTGCAAATTGCAATAGAGTTTGGATTTTTTTTGCTTCTATCATGAATAGAAAATTGATGATTTAAAACTTTTAATACCTAAAGGAAGTCATAATTTTTCCTTTGGCATAATATTTTATGTTAAAAATGAAGAAAATGGTTGATTTTTCATTGCACCTAATTTCCCCTTTTCAGAGTTTTTGTGGAAATCTTTGATGGAAGATTTAAAATGTTTGTAAGGGATATTACAGTGGTATCAGAGCTATGATATTTCCATCCTGAGGGTTTAAAATTTTCTATACATCCAAGTGATAGGGAAAAGAGGTATTTGTAGTAGAAGAAGTAGAAGGAAATTTCTTCAAATCCTCAGCTAGAAGAAAGTGTAGTTGTGTGTTGGGGGGATAAGACAATGGATGATTTAGATGAAATGCATAAGAAATTTCTCCAATAACTAAAAAGGAGTTGAAAAAATTAACTATTGATAATCTTTCTTAGACAAGAGAGATGATGAGGTTATTGGCTAAGAAAAGAAAAAACCTAGCAACACCTAACTGCAAGGGTAGCACTTCCGAGTCACAACAGAGCAATATAAAACCCTCAAAATCAATTTTCTTACCTGAAGGTGTTTCTCCAACAACTAAACCAACCCCTGATCCCATGGAGGAGTTGGATAAAGAGCTAGCAACAATTAGAGTTTCCTATGAGAATAAAGATGAAGGGTTTAAAAGTGCAGTCTCATACAATGACTATGTATCTCAAATGCAAAGTTTGATGGCAGTAAGGGGTTATAAGCACCACCATGATTCTAGTGGAGGAGAAATTAAGAGAAAAATCCATAAAATTTCATCCCCTACCTTTGATGGAATTGATAAAATATCAGCTATAGCGTGGTTACAAAAAATTTAGATCTATTTTACACTCAGCCAAATGAGGGAACAAGATGCCATACAATATGCAACATTGCACCTAGAGGGAGACGAGTATGCTTGGTGGTACGATGGAATGACTACTCAAGGTCATGTGATAAGGTAACCTCTTTCGATGATTTCATTCAAAGGTTAATTGATAGATTTGAGCTTAAAGATGAAGAGGAGTATTTTAAGGAATTATCCAGTTTGAAACAAACAAATTCCATAGATGAGTATATTGAAAATATTTAGAAGGTTGTTGATATGGTGTCAGATATGTCTAAAAAAATGATCATATACCTATTCTTGGAAGGTCTTGAAGAACCTATTAAGGAACTTGTTAAGGATTTCTCATCCACCACCTTGCAGGAAGCAATAAAAAGATGTTTGCAACTTGAAGTCTCCATGCCCAAGAAAGTGAGTGTCCATCAAACTAAACCTCCAAGCTTGTGGGAACACAAAGGGAATTTTCAAAAACATACCCCCACAGTTCCTGTAAAGAATTTTTTTCCCTTAATCTCTTTTTTTTGGTTTTTTGTCTCTTACATATTTCGGCTTCGAGATGGACCTGCATTTAAAGTAAAAATAAAGTTTTAAAATGTATGTAATAGTCCATGTGGTGGTTGTGTGGCTTTTTTTTATCATCATCCTTTTGGGAGTGAGCTAGGGCATGTGTCGGCTCGGCAGGAATTTTCTCTAAAGCCATTTTCATGAATCTGAGATTACTTGCCCGCTCAACACATCATTTCTTCACTTCAGGAAGGTTATGTTTTTGTGGAGTGGCCTCTTCGAATGAAGTTTGGTAGAGCATGCCAGGTTTTTTATTTTTCTCTGGGTTGGAACCTTCGAGTTGGCACCATCAATCTATATGGTCAGTCAATCAAAATTTTCTAGGCTATTTTCTAAAATCTGATTGCTTTCTGATTGCAATCTTTGCTAAATATCTAAGGACATTAAGAAGCAAGTTGAAATTAATGAGCAAGGATTGTTGCAATTTAATCAAGATCTACGATCAGATCGTGGGCTATCAGATGCAAGCATCTTACATTTTTTAGTTTGGAATGATTAGTGGCATTGTTCTCTTCTTCTAGAATATAAATGGGGGGCCACATCATAAACAAAAAAGATTTTAGTTTTTTGGAAAAAGTCTTTTTTTGAAAAATGAAGTTACTTTGAATACCTTTTTGCAGTAGATAGATCTAGTTAGGGAGTATTTTTTATGTTTTCAGAAGTAAAGAGTTTTGCAGAATACTGATATTCTTTGGAATGTTATATTTTAACTCAAACTATCATCAAATTGGCATCTGACCTTTGTTTTCTAGCTCATTGGATATTAAAGTTTGATCTATTTAGAAGAAATCTTTGAAAAGGTGCATGTTATGGCCATTTTCAAGTTCCTTCTTTTATGTTCTCTTTCATGTTAAAACATTGTGTTAAGCTTATTTTGATAGTACATGTAGCTAATTTTCATGTTGTAAGCTTCTTTGTTGAATAATAGTTTTCCGAAATCAAATTGTCTGTTGAACTTCTCCATTTTCTATAAAATTTGTTATTTTTCATATTATGCCATAAAAGGAGAAGGGGTTTTTGCAATTTTTGGATATTTCTATTAAATTAAAGAGTTTTAATATGTTTTATTGGACCTTAATGGGTACTTCTCATAGGGAGATTTGAAAGACTGCACTGTGCTTTTACTTAGCCATTATTGCTTGTTATCTTCCCAACAATGAAGGGTTTGTGGCATTATGTGTCTATTATATCATTTGTAGGAAATAAGTTAAGGTTTGAAATGTTGTAAAAGCTTTGGCACATTTCCATTTCCATATTTTATTTGTGTTTCCTCCTACCTTTCCTCCCAATACAAATAAGATCTAACTTTCTATAAAAATCCTAGAGGTTATTTAGTGAGGTGCAAATTGATCCCCCACTCACTGAATTTCCCATCAGGCTATTAGAGTGGTGCAAGATTTGATGATCAATAGTTCTTTTTTTGGCATGCTCAATGGGACCAAAGTTTTTTGAGCATCAAATTAGAAGTCAAAAATATTTCTTAAATCAAACCAAGAAAAGAGGCTTGCAATTTCATTCCCACAATCTAAACAAGAGCATCCTTGAGGGGCCATTTTCAATACCCCAAGTTACCTACCTTGGCATCAAGGAGAAGAAGACTTATAGGTTCTATGTCACTTATAAGAAGCAACATGGAAAGAAATGAAAGCCCAAGATCCAGAACTTAATCTACTTCTCCAGGAGGCTGTATTTTTCAAATTAGAATACAAATAACCCTATCCATAGGAATTTTTTTTCAATGGTTCATCTAGTTGCACCCGCTCCTAGAAATTTTGTAACTTGGGATAGTTGTAGTCTGCTACAACCACCTACACCCCTAGAGATATGGCCTACCATACCCGCTAATTCCCTTAAGGCTATTCCAAAATTTTCTGGAGAAGATTTCAAAAACCCCTCTGAATAGCTCCAAGATATAGTGGAGGTATGTAAAGTACATAACATAGAAAAGGAAAATATTTCCCTTAGGCTATTGGTGACATCTTTCAAAGGAAAATCCCAAGATTGGTATTGATCTCTAGCATATGGTTCTATCTTCTCTTGGGATCAATTTGGAGAGATGTTTTTTGAATGTTTATCTAAAAAGGGAGATCGTTCCTCGCTTCTACATAAACTAATCACTATCAAAAGGGCCTTGCAAGAGGCCATGAGCGATTTCAACACTAGGTTCCACAAAACTTGGCAGAGAATTCCTATGACTTCTAGGCCTCCGACCACAATGGAATTCATGTTTTACCTAAAATATTTCAGTTTAGATATCATGGTCATGATAACCTCTATGGGAGGAGATATATTACCTGACACATACAACCTAGTTGTGCATGCATAAAATAATCTAATCAACACTACAAAGCTTCCACCATGACCACTAATGCTCACGTTCATAGAAATCTCTAGTGGTTCCCAAGAAGAAATTACTCCAAACACTGCTGCTCCATAAGCAACCACATCAGCTACACCACAATCTATGTGTGTATACCTTGATGCACGACCAAGATTATCGAGTTCCTCTTCACTAGTAGTGGATGTTAACAATATGAATAGTCTCATGCGATCTTTTGCTAATGATCTAGACCTCATCCGATAGTAGAAAGAAACACCTCTGAAACAAGCCACTGAGGTATATCAAGGAGGAAAACCATCCTATCAATATAACACATACTAAGGAGCCTCAAGAGTAGGAGGTCAACAAATGATGTTTTCCAACTAGATAGTCCTAGTTACTATGTCGTTTCAACATGTCACGAGCATTCTAAGCAAGGATCTAGTACTAGGCCAAAATAACATAGTAGAAGAAGAAAACACATGGTGCGTCTCGTGCAATGATATTCATGCCCCAAAATTGTTTGAGAGGAAATCTACAGTAGAAGATAGCGTAACAAAGAAACAAGGGCTTGTTCCCAAATACAAAGGAATATCAGTTTCTTGAAATGGAGAATTCTCACTTTAAAGTGTAAACACAAGGAATGTCTTTAGAACAAGAGCTTGATATTATGTCAAATCAAGTGCTATTCTCATGGATGGAAGAAGAGGACATATTATTTTCAAATGATGCTCCAAAAACTAGTGCCCCACAAGTATAGTCAGACTACAATATGAGGTCTAAGAGAAGGCTCATTGGAGAATATGTGCAATAAGCACCATAGCGTCTATAGACCTAATCCACTCTATAGTCACAAGCTCTACCATG